>JAJJWX010000122.1:0-302963 GCA_023529315.1 Papaver bracteatum
TTTAAACACTAATCCTTTAAAAAATGAAACATTAGAGAAGACTACATCATTCCATTCACCATAATGAAATTTGTGAATCTCTTGATCACCAATCCATTTCAAGATAATAGTTTTAGGATTATTCACTTCCATTTGCATCCAAAATTCCAAAGAAGAATACATGAGTACTTTTTTAGCCCAAGGACAATTGAAGAACTTATGTTCAATTGTTTCTTCTTGGACATCTTGCTTACACAGTATATAAATAGATTCAATACGAGCATTGTATCTTTTGATGTTATCCTTAACCGGTAAGCCATTATGGAGTATTTTCCACATAAACAGCATAATCTTAGGCGAAATAAACGTAAAAGACCAAAAATTTCTCCATAAAAATTCACTAAGAGAAGAAGAAATCCGAATATCTTCTGCATGCATCTTGTAACAAGATTTGGTTTAGTATTTTCCATTAAATGGTCGGTTCCATACTAAGGAATTACTTTCATCTTCACCATTAAAATAAATACCCAGAATCACTCTTAACTGATCTTGAGAGAATAAATCTTGGAAAATATTTTCATTCCATGAATAACTATCTTCTAAAAATAGATGAGCAACTACGTGAATATTTCCCTGCATAATATCCGGATATGGTAACAGATGATTCAGTTGATTGGGATCCACGATTCCTTCCAAGCATTGATGGACCACCAACGGATACCCTTAAGGCCATCATAAACCACTCTGAGAGTGCTTAGAAAATAAAAATGGCAATAATTTACCATATTTATTAGAAAATATAAACAGAAAAACCTAATATGCATTGCTGAAATGCAATTTATTTACTTACATATAATATAGGATAAGCTAATCTACCCAGATCTTAAAAGAAATCAAGATCCGGGCAGAGAAGATGAAGATAACTGTTTTCTATATATGAAGATAACTGTCTTTTTTTAGGATAGGGTTGCAGAGCGTTTTTTCCAAAAAATTATTGCCATCACAAAAATGAATTCCGATGGAGTCGATTTGATATGTATAATTACGGACAATGAACTGGATGCCCAAGTGTTAAAGTCTGCGGGCATCCAACTCAAAATTAATGGGCAATGAGTGGAGCGACCCTTTCATATTATATTTAAGTTAATTAAGTGGATTATAGCGATGTGGGACTATTTGTCCTTTCACACGCCCCCTCACGTGTAAGGCCAGTCACTGGGCCTCACACGTGGACCTACGACGAGTTACCAGTCCATCGGTAACAGGTGTACATAGGTGAGTGACTAAATCAGTGGGTAACACCTCGGCCAGTGTCGGCACTGGCCTACACCCCGGGTGTACAAGTGAAAAATCGGTTTAAACACTTCGGCCAGTAACTCGGCCTACACCCGGCGTACGCAGGTCTGGGTCTGGGGCTTAGCTCTGATACCATGTTAAAGTCTGCGGGCATCCAACTCAAAACCAATTGGCAATGAGTGGAGCGGCCCTTCCATATTATATTTAAGTTAATTAAGCGGATTATAGCGATGTGAGACTATTTGTCCTTTCACACCAAGTTATACTTTCTGGAAAATAGGTAAAATGAAAAACTGATACAATAGTAATTTTTTTCCAGAAATATGCCAGGAAAATAATTTTACACGGATTATTATTAGCAGAAAAAAAGAAGAGGATTTTTGTATGGGAATTTTAAAAAAATGCCACACTTCTAATATCCAGTTCAAGAAAGTGCCACTGTTTTTTTCAAAATTTATAAACTGCCACAACCGTTAAATATTCCGCCAGGGCCTACCAAACGGGTCTATAATCTTTGAACAAGTCAAGAGAATGTTCGATATCACCAATTTACCCTTCACAATCCCATCCTATTAGATAACCCTAAAAATCTAAAACGTCCAGCTTCTTCTTTCTTCTTCACTCACAGTCACAGCGGCAGCCATGAATCCATGATGTCATCTCCATCATAACCACCACCTTTTTCTTCTTCTTCTTCTTCTTATAATCTGATTCTTCTCCATACAAAGATAAAGTTATGCTTTTTATTTCATATTTAGGGTTAGAAGATCAATTCGTGAAGAACTTTGGGGAGCAATTGAGAAAGTGAAGTCGCTCTAAGTAGAAATCGAGAGTTTATGATGAATTAATCAATGGGTTTTCTTATGAGTTAGGTTAGGGATTGTTGCTGGTGTCTAAGACCAGATCGGGAAGAAGTCTAGGGTGGATTCAGTTTCTAAAATTAGATAAATATTCAGAAAGAAGGGGTTTGTCGATGCAATGTTTGAAGCCAAAATTATGAGAAATCAGGGAAGATTTGATCTGTTTGTTGTGTTGTGGATGGGTTGAAGATATTCAAAGTTCCTGAAGAATTTAAAGTAGAAATTAAACTGGGTTTGAGTTGATAATTCGAACAAGGAAGATAGGGGTTCTGAAATTAGGGGTTGTGTCATATGATTGATTTAGGTTTGAACTGATTTAAGGCGTAGGTGATGAAGAAGCTACTGAAGAGGTGGAAATGGATCTCAAATTGAAGGTGGAGGAAATCTGTTAGATTAATTGAAAAATATGAGTGAGAACTTGATTCACAGATGGAGAGGAAGATTAAGCAGGTGGGTGTTTGCAGTTGGTGGTGGTCGAGATTCATATAATGGGTGGTACAATTTACTAATCAGATTGGGTTTTGGGGGGTTGTTGGTCGAGAGATTCATATAGTGGTTTAAAGTTAAATGAGACGGATATGATGTGTACAAATTGATAGAGAATTGCAACTGCTGGTAGTAGCAGTGACAACAACATCAATGGATTAGAGGGTTTTAGTGTGTTGGCTATATGGGCAATGTATGAAGACGAGAATGAGGACTACAACAAATTGAGATATGAGATTGGGGATGGCTATTTGCGATTTCTGGATGTGGATTTGGAGTGACTTATGTGCTTATCAGTATGTTCTCTTTTCATGATAGCATTTCACATCTCTTGTCTGCATAGCCCTGCCACCGGCGAGAGTTTTTTTCAGTTGCTTTGACGTAATTGGACGGTGTTTGAAATCATCTTTGGAGTTTTATTGATTTAGCTTCGACACACGATTTAACTCGATATTGACTCGTTATGTGGTTTAACTCGGTTATAATGAGATGGTTCGAGGGCGTATATGTCTTTTACTAAGATGGTAACTGCCACCTATGCACTAACTGATGTCAATAGTTTTTTTGGATGGAAAAAGTCAAATGTGTGGCATTAATAAACTCTGAAAAAAACGGTGGCATTTTCTTGAACACCTAATTGGAAGTGTGGCACTTTATTAAAATCCCCCTTTTGTATTTATTTATTCTTTTGTTTTTGGCTACAATATCAACACAATTATATTACGCCAAAACACGACTCTTAATAGTTAATTCTTAATTATAATGAACTTGTGAGCCTGGATTTGGTGTCGTAATCAATATTAATTCTTGATTCTCTGCTACAAGCAATTTATACATATTCAAAGTATTAGGTGATCTCCCGCTAACCATCTGGGGTTAGCCCAGTTGCCCAGGAGTCTGACTTTCAAGTAGGAGGTTATCAGTTTGAGTCTCTGCTCAAACATTGGAGATCTCGTGTAATTACTACTAACATACTGTGAGGAAGGGGGCCGAATTTGCTCAGGGGGAGTAAACCGGTGGCTACGCTATCAAGGGGCAAAACGGTCATCAATGTTGAATTAAAAATGTGCTTATTAAAATTATTGATAAAAATAAGTAGAATGGGGTGGGAAAAATATTGTTGATGGTCATCAATGTTTTAGGCATTTTGGCTGTGTTCCTTGTAGTTCTAGATATGTAATACTTGGAGTCCAAGACTAGAAACAGGAATAGCAGCACAACTAGGATTATAGGAATAATAATGTTATCGATGAGTTTTACTTGACATTCAAACCACAAAACAAAAAAAAAGAGTTAAAATTTTTGTTTCTTTCCTTTTTATTGAAAAACGAGATAACTACTAAACCAAAAAAAAAAAAAAAGAAAAAAGAAAAAAAAACTGAATTGGCAGTTACTCAATAGTTACAAGACCAAATGTTGGGCTGTCGAAAGCACCAATGGTATAACCACACATTATTATTCTAGAATATCCGGGTTCATCTCTAGGGATTGAATTTGATTAAGCAAATACAAAAGATTTGGTCCTTTCCGATTAAAGTTCTCTAAATCATTACAAAAAAAAGCTATGCTATGAAGTTTAACCGCCATAGACTTTTGATGTCTATTAATTTTTTTCAGCTCTCTCAGGACGAAGAAACTTCATCAAAATTACCATCACGCATTTGATGGTATACCTGGTTAAACCTTTGTTGTACTTCAGTTTGATATAGATCTTGTATTTCTGTTAGAGTTGTGTTATCTTCTGCCTGGAAATCAACATTCGATCTCTACAGTCCTTTGGCCCATTGAATGGCCAGTTCTGCTCCTCTTCTTGTTCTTCTAACTCCAGTGATTGCGTCTTTGACGTTCCTTGTTCCAACGCAAGTACCTGAATAATTCATTGCAATTAGTGCAAAGTTAGTAACGGAGTTAGTATCAGCATTTTGATCCATTTTTATTTGGCTCATGTAGATAATGCTGATTGTAATTCCAAATTTTTGTCTATGGTTGGTTGTTAGTTTTTCTTTTCTGCCGGTCCTCCTTTCTATAGCAGAGATCATTCAGAATATGAGAGTTAGGTAATTTTCTTGGCAGTTATGCTTGTAGAAGGTTTTATCTAATTGAAGACAAAGTCACATCTAGCTTTCCATATAAACCAGCAGATAGTTGCACAAATCGGTATCTAGTCGTTATAGTGACTGTGAGGTTCGAACCAACTGTTTAGCCAATCCGTGAAACTGTTGATGTTGTTGATGGCCAAAGAGATTTCTCCCGTCATCAGAAGCATAAGGACAAGAAATGAGAGTATGAGTGATGTCTTCTTCAGCATTGTTGCAGATGGTACAAGTAGAATCAATATAGCTGAGAATATTGGCAGTTTTAGCACTAGTTGGAAGAATCCACTTAGCGCATTTCCAAATGAACATTTGTATAGAGGTTAAGGTATCAAGCTTCCAGATATTAGTCCATGCTGGGTTTTGAATATCATTTTTGTATTTGTCTTGAATTTTCCAGCCATACGGAGACTTGACAGAAAATCTACCATTTTCAGTTAGGCTTCAGGTTATGGAATCCTCTTTTTGGATATATATATATGCTAGTTAGTCAAGTCAACGAGTTGACTAATACGTGTACTGAGTACCTGTTTGACACTATTTATACGTGTGTTGAGTACCCGTATGATGTAGGGAAGGGATAGCAGAGCAGCATAACAAGCTTGCCTTTCATGTGCCATCCCTTCCCTTTATTTGACGGATAGTTAACACCATATTGCTAGCTCTAATGCTTTTTGAACCAAGAAATATGAGGGGACCCATCAACCAAGTCCGTGAAAGTTGGTTTCGGTTGAGACCAGTTCCTGGTTGGTTTAATGACTTTTGTGGGTCTTCCATTTTCCAAATTTTTTTAAAACTTTTTTATTGAAGCACAAGTTTTTTCATTTGTTCAAATTCAATATATGCGAGTTCTGGGGTCATTCAAACGAAGGGTCTGTCAAGAGTGATTGTTTTCTTTCCCCATCTTGTCTATGATTGTGGCTCTCACAAGCACAAATATAGATATTTTGAGAAAGACTGTATCAATTGTGTGTCAAAAATTATACAAATAAATCCATTAGAGAAATTAAGAGAAAAGTGTTTGTTGCACCAAAGGTGTGTGGCTGTGTGGAAGGTCAGGAATATTTAAAGCTTCGATTGCAGAAAAAGCTGAAGCATTAGCTCTTTTACAGGGAGCTAAATGGGCAAGGGAGGAAGATATGGAAAATTTATGGACTGAGGGACTGTGAAAGAATGGTGAGACTCATTAAAGGCGAGGACACAATGATGGACTGGAGGAATCAAAAGTCAGTAAAGGAAGCCATGAAGACGCTGGCAGAATGCAATAAATTTTTGGGGTTCAAGTTCATTAATAGATTTGGCAATTCTATGGCTGACAAACTAGCACTGGAAGCTCGGAAATCTTCAGTTTTCAAGTTTTCGAATTTTCTTTTACGGGCCTTCTTAAATAAGTTTATTGTACTGTATTAGATAAAAGTAGTATTTCTTTTGAAGGTAGTAGTAATACAGGTTTGTCGTCCAAAGCTCGTACCAGGGTCTGTCTTGAAATGATAACCAGGACAACATTCCCAGTATCACATGTAAGTTTCTTGTTTTCTCATTGAGAGAAAGAAGAGGAAAGAAAGACAGCTCGAAGGAGAAATAGACAATTTATAATCATAGTTAACAAAATGATGTATGTATTAGAAATTAGAATTTTCGAATGAATATATTGGTCACGTCTTTGGTAGACAGTTTGGACCTCCATTACATTTTGTTGTACAACTATTTTGGAAAACAAATTAAAGAAAATTATCTCTGATTAATCAAATCATTTGTTTGAAAATGAATAATGATTATATCTGAATTATTTTTGCTTGAGGTTGTTGTTGTTCGGTGTTTTGGTGACGCAAATTCCTTTTTTTTCTATTCTTTTAAAATTTTGTACGCGGAATTTAGCTGCCGGTAAGACTTTGAATGATTAAATCCAACGATGTAAGCAATGATTTATTGAATTATTATTCATTTTTAAAGAAGTACGCGGAATGGTGATGATTGATGAATCTCATTAATCCCATTCTTATGATGGGAAAATAATCGCTGCATCTACATCAAGTGATTAGGTTTTGTATAATGTAGCAAGAACACATAAACTATAAGTAACTAAATTCGGGGCGAAACATGCCAAATATACGAGAAGTAGATGCGCATGGAACGATAGTTTTGGTATCCTTTACGCAATTAAACCACACAATCTCATCAAGGCTAACCATCACCACAGTATCCCTCGACCACATTCCCACTGGAAGAGGCATTCTCATATTACCAGGATTATTTTCCCAGGCCCACCCAACATCGTTGCGAAACTTCCTCTTCCAGATTGGCTCGGTGGTTGAATAGTTCTCTAAAATCCAAACCTCCATCCACTCTTTATTGTAAAAGATAACTCCGAGCTTTCCATCGCAGTTGACTACAAAGTAAGGAGATTCTTTACCTAGCATGTCGCCTGAAAATTCAAACAGTGTCCACTTCTCTTGATCCACGTAATAGACAAACACAGAATAACAGAAAGTTGGCCAATGAAATCCTCCGTTAAGAAAAATTGTTTCTTTTGGCATTAGGTCCATGTATTTAGTAGGTTGGATAAACAGCTTTCTCTTCCATGCCCAGTTGGTGGAGTCAAACACCTCACAGTGCTGTCCAAATCCCGTTTGAGATGCACATAAGCAAAGTACCTTGAATTGCAGCTTCGGGTATGACTGTGTCACTGCTATACCTATGTGGATCTTGTTGAAGCCGGAAAGACTGGTTTTTGGGTTGGGCATCTTTCTCCATTCTTCGGTTGCCGATTTGCAGATGTAGTAACTTGGAATCCTGGAGCACTCGAGTGTAGTTACACAACAAAGTAAAGAACCAAATTGAGATGCACATGTAATCGTAATATTGTTCGCTGATTTTGGTAAGAAATCGAGAAACAGAGAAGAAACCTTGGGTGACTTGTGCTCAGGATGACCGTCAACGTAAGGGGCAAACTTTATATGTTTCATAGGATGATCATAAACAAAGCAACCTGGTCCCAAACTGAGCATGTTTTGCAGATGTTTCTTTTGAAACTGTGCATCACACAGAATGAGTTTCTGCTAATCTTTACAAACCCATTGACACTGACGTAGCAGATTAACCAACGTTACCCTAGTTAAAATCTCGTAAACTGCATCAGATGTCAATTTCTGCATCTCCGGTACAGCTACTACTTGACATTCGTCTTCTTTGGATTTGTCCATAAGACCCTCGCATAACTCCATGGTTTTTCTTAAACAACCCAAATTAAGATGGAGAAACCAAGAAAGGTATCTGGACACAAGGACAACAAGAAAAGTTAATTTGCTTATTTTCTACAAGTAGAGTGCACACGTCAACAGACTATGGCTTTTTTATACTTATCTTCTATGCTCGCAGAACTATGACACTCGCAGTGTAATATAGTTTCTCATACATAAAAATGCAATTTAGTAATGCTACATAGAAATTAGATAGAGATATAAGCATTTCATTCATTTTACACTTTCACTTGTGAGCATCAATCAAAAGCATTAATTTCTAAATACACAGACACCACAAAACCAAAAGTTTTTTTTTACGTTCCTATGCTAGTAGATAAGATCATATGAGATAAGGAGAAAAGCATTCTAAATCCAAGTTTTGGCCACACTTCTTGCATTCATGCATTTCTATGCTAGTAGATAAGCCTAGTATCTGATCGTCTACATATATACAAGTCTGAAAATTCAAACTTGCTTTAAAAATATAGTCATTCAGTTAGCTCTCCTAGTCGAGCTAGCTCAATTATACTTGGACTTCGACATGGATAAACCCGAAACATGATCTTGCATTGAACTCATCAACAAATGAAACTAAGAAAGTGAATTAAAGTCTGTCATAAAAGTTAACAGAGAAGTCGAAGCAAAATTAAGTCCAAGTCCATGAAAACAAACAGAACTAAACTAAAATCTTGACTCATTGGGATGGAACAATATCACTTTTCTAACAATCATTTCTAATTGTTGATTAACGCCATTGATAGATAGCATAAGATGGTTGACATAGGTCTCACTTCTCTCATAAGCATTTCCACAAAGGCTTCATAGACATTTCTACAAAAACTTTAGAGTGAATTTATCACACTTAGGCGACAGTGCTTCAATAGTGAAAACTGAATCTCAATTACTGGATTCGTGATAAATTTCGTAGTATATATGTTAAGCAAACCTAAAAATGAGACATTATGAAATTCAAAATTTAATCCCAAACAGAAAATTTATACATCTACTTGATGGTGCGATTGGGGAAGATAGGGTATCTGAGGAACTCCAATTCTTTATTTGAAAAAGAAAGGGTTACACTTAAAGTAGGGGCGTAATTCATAGGAGAAGAAGGAAAATCTGAGATTGCATCATCATCATCATGTCTAATTGTACTTGATTGGTTTTGATTATTCATCTTCGCTTCTGTCTGTAAGTAGAATTTGGGGATTTAGGGTTCCAAAAAAGAAAAATCTACCGACGGTTGGTCCCAACACGAAATGAACCGGTGGGACCCATACACCAAATATTTGCAAAGCACAGATTTCGGGTGGGTTTTGGGTTTGCGGGCAATACCGGTTTATCCCGATGAGAAATTTGTTGGTTGGTCTACAAAAATCGACCCGGCTTATCCCCTATAGTCCAGCGGGATAAATTATTTATCCGCTGGTCCAAAAAACTTTTAAAAAAACTAAATTACCTTCATGCCCATCAATATTCATGTGTGAACATAGAAAAAATGAAAAATCAAAATTTCAAATCAACCAAACAAAGTGAAATGTTCAAAAGGAAATCATCAAACAGGCAAACAAAAAAATCAATCGAACAAAATCATCAAACTCGTATATTCGACCTGATTTCTACTTAAAAAGATTGAAGAAAACCCTATTTTACTAAAACCATGGAGAAATTTACATTTGGTGAATCCTGGCAAGAACAAGATCGAAGAATACAAAGAATACACAAATACCACAGTAGAAGAAGAGAGTACAAAGAGAAAAAGAGTAGAAGATCCAACTGTACATATTGATCTGTACTGAAGGAAAATATGGATTGAAGGAAAAAGTATGATTCAACGGTGCATATTGATCCAATAGTACATGTTGATATGTACTCGTGGAAAATATGTACTGAGGGGAAAAGGGCACAAAAGAAAAAAAGAGTATATGATCCAACAATACATATTTATATCTAATAATACAAATTGATATGTACTGAACAAAAACGTGTATCGAAGGAAAAGTGTATGATTCAATAGTACATATTGACACAACAATACATAAATATGTACAAAAAAAAGAAAAAATTTGGGTTATTGTAGGATCATACAAAATCTCCAATTTTTTTATACGAACCTACAATAACATTGAAAAAATAAAAACCAAAACAATTTGATCAAAGATAAAATTAACAAAAAACTGAAATCAAAACTAACCGAAACTAGTGGAAAAAAGGCTATTTAAGACATAATGAAATGACACAAAACAGATATCGCGATACAGAAAATTGAAACAATATATGAAACGTGTTGCTGACTAAAGTCAAGATGTCGTTGTGTCAAGACTTTAGTTGACATAGACAACAACACTTTGATAGCATTGTTTCCGTGGTACTTTTTTACAAGCATCTTCGTTCTTATCTCCCATATATCTTATTTTTTCTTCATTTATCCCTTTTATTCTCTTTCTTGTGTTCATATATCACTACGGGAAAAACATCGATTAACTACCCCAGAAATCAGTTGTGGTACCACATAAGACGACGTTTATCTATAGGTTTCATAAGGGGGGGGGGGGGGGGGGGGTTGTAGAAAGTATTCAATTGTTTGCAACTTGTAAGATAGTGTCGTAAACTTAGTTGTGGTTCAATTTTATACAACACGTGCTTCGGTTGTGATACTTAATCCAAATTTCCGGGCAACATCTCACACAACCCATCAAGAGGTTGTAATAAATTGTTTCACAACAAAATTATAAGTCTTAGAAATATCTAACACAACTTCCATAATTGTTGTGTATATACCATTCTCCAACTATTATTATAGTTGTAGGACATTCCTAACTAATGTTTCACTACAAGAGGGTAGTGTAGCAGAAACTCATATCACAACTTATGGAAGCGTAGTCTAAGACTTGTTTCACAATTATTACTTGGGTTGTAAGTACTTCTTACACAACAAAAATATGTATAGGAGAAACTAGTATCACAACCAGGTTCATAGTAGTATGACATCATTTTCACAACAGCTTAGTTGTGTAGCAGAAACTCGTATGACAACCAAGGTTATAATAGTAAGACATGTTATTCACAACCCTTGATATGTGTAGCAAAAACTTGTATCACAACCTTTGTATGTGTAGTAGAAGTTTGTTTCCATAATCCAGTGAATTGTTTCACAACAAATCCGATGTGTAGCAGAAACAAGTATGACAACCATTATTTTCATATCACAATCCTTACTCTGTGTAGCATAAAAATGTATCACAATATTTTTTTGTGTTGTATAATTACTGTTTCACTACCCATATCCTATGTAGCATAAAAATGTTTCACAGTACCTGTTTGAGTTGTATAATTACTGTTTCACAACCCATATCATGTGTAGTGATCACCTTTTTTTCCAACCATGTTTAGCAGTTGTGATTCTTTTATATTTTAGAAAGAAAAAAAAAACCTAAAATTTCGATGCACACAAATATATATTAATTGACTTCTATTCATTCAGATAAAAACCATTAAAATGTAACTAGTCAACAGATCCACATTTAAACATGTTAACAGATCGGCATTGTTTCCTGAAACAGTAATTGTTTTAAAACTGACGAAAGCAACCCAAAAAAAGGACCATTGTCTCCTTAAACTGATGAAATCAACCAAAGAAAGAACCATTGTCTCCTTAAACACACCCCAAACAAATTAATATATTATCAGATGGCATGCATTATCAGATCCTTGGACCAGGTGACAAAAGTTCCTACAGCATGTATAACACGCGTCAAGTCACCCAATGTCTTGTAGAGATGAGCATCATCAACACGAGAATTAGTCACAGTCACTTTGTATGCGCCGAAACCTATTGGCACTCCATCTTTGGATCTGTTTCAGTAATAATCGCGTCAGCAACAATCTCGTTCTCATTGTACCAACTGAGCAACCTGCAAGCTTTACCCTTCCCTAGCGCTTCCTCCACCCTTGGTCTGCTAACTGGACTGTCATTTGCAAACTGGGGAACAGTCCTGCTTGAGCTAGCAAAACCATGGGTGTTGCTAGCCTTTCCAGACTACATGAAAAATACAACAGCAACATCAGAAACTCATAATGAGAGCAATAGAGACTAACCAGCAGTTTTATATAAACACACTTACAATTGGACTGGACTTGTTCAAGTGTGAGCCATCATGGAAGCAGACGCATCTCGATGTTTTTTCCTATACCAACATCAAACTAGCAGTATGAGACGCAAGTTTCAATTTTTCAACTAAAAGAAACGAAAGCGATAATTAGAATCTCACCTCTAATAGTGCAAGTCTGTCATTCATTTCACTCATACTATCCTTGCACTCTTTGATGATCTTCTTGTAATGGGTCTTGACAAACATCTTTGTCTTTGTTGCTCCATATCCAACACCTCTCAGTCTCCCTAGTTTGTCGTCACCAAGAGCTTTGGAGAGAAGATCGTCTGTCACAGATGATCCAACATCAGCACCATGCTCTTGTGCAGCTCTATCAATTCTTTCCTGCATTAGTGTAAAAGTAACCCAGTTAGTCACATTTTCGCATCATTCGAACACATATATATATATATATTAATCAAATAAATTAACAAAAAATATAAGAGAAATATGAGTTGATTTCTTACTAAAGCCTCCACATTTCCAGGATTAGGTTCCTTCCCTTCCTTCGGTTTGTGACTTGTTATCCAAAGTTCGACTCTATCAATGTCTTCTTTGGTATTCAGCTGATTTTGCTGCAAATAATATGTTATCCAGGTAGTTAGCATATGAACAATTTGAATACAATTACCCTATAATGAACATCGGAATAAAAATACACAACTTACCATTTTAGCCTCGAGTCTCGCATAACCACTTCTACTAAGAGTGTGTGGAGTGGTGTATTTCTCTCTAACTTGTTGCATCTGCAATCTTTTTTCCTGATAAAGTAACGGAATGTCATTTACTAAACAACAGTGAATGTACAATGGCTGAACACAAAAATAATTTAACTTATTGCGATATGAACACTTACTCTGAATCCCTCCGAGAAAACATGTGCCACGAACTCTTCCCACTCATTCACAGTATCATTCTCTGGTTTCAGTTCTGCCAGCTTCATCTGTCTTTATTCTTCCTCTAGCCCATCCAAGGCGAGGATTTTACCAGCTTTCCTAGACCTAGCCTCTTTCAGATAACTTCCCATCTTCCCAAAATAGTAGTCTTTATAAAATTCATCGACAATAAACCTTTGCTGCAAATACAAGCAAAAGAGTTACAAGAGTTAAAGAGATAATGGATGGAGTATAAAACTTCTAAATATATTATAAAAGTAAAAGAGTTGAAGAGTCAAGAAATTACCATGATAATCGCCCATATGTTATCTTTGACCTCTCTAGGGACAAGTCTCCAGTCCTTGTGCTTTAATGGGATGTTACGCCTAACTAAAACACCCAAGACACTAGAAAGATGCACCGAAGGATTACCAACAGGCTGATCCTTATTGTTAAAGCTCACAGCTTCCTTTCCATTCTTATTAGCTGTTATACCTAGTGCTGTCATCCTTGTGGGGCCGCGAGGAACGTACTTTCTTTTGGGTTTTGGCTACAAAAGAGTTAAGGATGGAAAAACTAAATAAGGATACAACTCAGGTGACTTGCTCATATTTTATTAGATAATTCAGAGTGAAAATACTTAAGGATGGAAAAGTAACAAACATAAAAGTCATACCCGATGAGCTTCAGTTTCATTTACAGTTCTTGCATCATTCACATCAACATCATTATCATTTTCTGTGTTTTCTTTTTCCACCTCAACATCTCTATCTTGTTCAAGTTCTTCATCTTCTTCTTCTTCCTCTTCAAAATATGATAAAGTATCACCAGCATTCATGAGTTGCACATTCGGACATGGCCCTGTATACAATTTTCGGTTTGCAGCTCTTCACTTTGGAACGACTTCCTCGGTTAAGGGTGCATCTGGAGATTCTAATAGTGTGGACTGTTCAACATAGGGTTCAGTAGAAGGTGCATCTTGATATGCTCCTGGTTGAGATTGTTCGAGTTCAACTGAACTTTTCCTTTTCCTAAGTGATGATCGTGTTGGAGTAGGCTTTCCAGCGGCTGGTTCAACAACACTATGAGTTTTCCGAATTGGTGATTGTGTTGGAGTAGTCTTTTCAGCAGTCTGTGAATACTCTGAGTTGTTCTTAAACCTAGGGGATGATCGCCTTGGAAGATTTTCACTTTCAAGAATCTCTGAACTCTTATTCTTGTTCTTAGGAGTTTGTTTGCCTTGAGACTTTTTACTCTTATCTTTCAAAATTATCTGCAAAATAAAAACTGAACTATGTTAATCAAAAGGAGATGGTAAATCAAGTGATTGAAACAAGTAAAAAATAAACTGAATTATAAGAGATTTGTTACTACGTACCCTCATAGCAGCCGCGACAGAACTGACGGTTTTGGCTCAGACGCTTTTTGCTTGCTTACTTGCTAACTTTTTGGGAGATGTTACCGATTTCTTGCTTACTACCTTTTTGGGAGATGAGACTGGATTCTTGGTCTTTGCTTCATCGTTAACCTGTAACATAAAGTAAAATAAGTTAATCAAAAGGATTGAAAGAACATCATTTACACTAAATACGTAAAATTAAACTGAACTATAAGATATATAAGTCTTCACCTTATTATTCTTCACCATTGCAGACAAATTGGATCTTCACCTCCTTCTACACTAAGCATCTAAATCTACAAAAAAAACATTACTAACAAGTCAAACTCTAAATATTGCACCATATCTCATTGGATATGAAATCACCATTGTATATGACAAAACACCACATTTGAATCACTGATGCTGAATGAGTTGTTGCACTCTCTTTCGTATGAGCAAGCCCATTGCTTGAGAACTTAAGCAATTGCTTCGCTCATACGAAAGAGAGTGCTCTAGCTCTCATCAAACCTTTCAAAAAAAATATAAAACTTCAGCAAAATCAAACAACATATTGCATGAACCTAGCATGTTCTTAAGAAACCATCAACCTAAAAGGGAAGTCATGTTACAAACAACTAAGAAATAGAAAACAACCACCAAGCAACCAACACAAATGAATCGGTTCTGTAAACACAGGTCTTACTAACTGGAAAACACAGATGAATCGGTTCTGTAAAGAACCCTAACTCAGAACAGAAAATAACTCTAAATCAAATTCTAAATCAAACCCAATCAAAATAAAATACTCTAAAACAAAATCTGCAATATCAAAAGCTGAATCGGTTTTGTAAAAAAACCTAACTCGGGTAAGAAAATAAAACCCTAATCAATCAATCCCTATATCAAACACAGAATAAAGTGAAAACTCTAAATCTAACTCTAAATCATACATTTTGAATCAAAACTAATCAGATATGAAACATAAATGAAAAATAAAACCCTAATCATGTGAGATTCAAACCTGAGGGTGAAGCTGAGAGATTGGGTGATACGAACTCTTCTTCTATGATGTTGGGGTGAAGTTTCAGGTGAAGTTTGAGATGAAGTGGGGGTTTGAGGTGAGTTGTGGTTTTTTTTTCCTGAGTTGCAGAGGAACAGTTGCAAAGACGGAGGGAACGAAGATAGAGAGAAAGAGAAAGAGAAAGAAAAGAAATGAGAGAATAATTTTGGTCTATGGTCAAAAGTATTCTCTTTAGGGGATGTTTGGGTGGGAAACCAAATTTGGTTCAAAATCTAGAAGGATGTGCCCAAATTTAGGCGGGATGTTTGGGTGGGAAAAACACAATCCGCATGGTACTTTTTGTAGCCGTTAGATTAAAATCTGGACAATCCCATTGGTTGAAACAAAGCATACGGATTGAGAAGAAAACACAAAATTTGTTAACCAAACAAGGCTTCCTCACCGTTAGATTGTCTTGTGATTTGATTTCCTTAAATTTGGTTCGTTGGATTACAAACACTTACAATAAAACCATTTGATAGGTATAAACTCAAAATTCTGGTGACTTCGTCTTCAAACCTGACCACGAACTATGAATCGTAAACGTCTGAAAATGGGTTCTGACTTAAAATTGGCCAGGAGTGTACTACTATGAGACGAGAACTTCACATGAACGATGGATCTTTAGCAGTTTATGCGTAAGATTCCATGAGAATAATCTCATGAACCCCTAAACACACACGAATTCGCATACTTCGAGGAGTGAACTTGTCCGGAGATCGAAACCTGGGCAGGAGTGTACCACTATGAGATGAGAACTTCGCATGAACGAAGGATCTTTAGCAGTTTATGCGTAAGATTCCATGAGAATAATCTCATGAACCCCTATACACACAAGAATTCGCATACTTCGAGGAGTGAACTTGTCCGGAGATCGAAACCTGTCCAGGAGTGTACCACTATGAGGCGAGTACTTCGCATGAAGGATGGATCTTTAGCAGTTTGCGCGTAAGATTCCATGAGAATAATCTCATGAACCCCTAAATACACACGAATTCACATACTCCGAGGAGTGAACTTGTCCGGAAATAAAAACCTGGGCAGGAGTGTACCACTATGAGACGATAACTTCGCATGAAGGAAGGATATTTAGAAGTTTATGCGTAAGATTCCATGAGAATAATCTCATGAACCCCTATACACACAAGAATTCGCATACTTCGAGGAGTGAACTTGTCCGGAGATCGAAACCTGGCCAGGAGTGTACCACTATGATACGAGTACTTCGCATGAACGATGGATCTTTAGCAGTTTGCGCGTAAGATTCCATGAGACTAATCTCATGAACCCCTAAACATACACGAATTCGCATACTTCGAGGAGTGAACTTGTCCGGAGATCGAAACCTGGGCAGGAGTCTACCACTATGAGACGAGAACTTCGCATGAACAAAGGATCTTTAGCAGTTTATGCGTAATATTCCATGAGAATAATCTCATGAACCCCTAAACACACACGAATTCGCATACTTCGAGGAGTGAACTTGTCCGGAGATCGAAACCTGGCCAGGAGTGTACCACTATGAGACGAGTACTTCGCATGAACGATGGATCTTTAGCAGTTTGTGCGTAAGATTCCATGAGAATAATCTCATGAACCCCTAAACACACACGAATTCACATACTTCGAGGAGTGAACTTGTCCGGAGATCGAAACCTGGCCAGGAGTGTACCACTATGAGACGAGAACTTCGCATGAACGATGGATCTTTAGCATTTTATGCGTAAGATTCCATGAGAATAATCTCATGAACCCCTAAACACACACGGATTCGCATACTTCGAGGAGTGAACTTGTCCGGAGATCGAAACCTGGCCAGGAGTGTACCACTATGAGACGAGTACTTCTCATGAACGATGGATCTTTAGCAGTTTGTGCATAAGATTCCATGAGAATAATCTCATGAACCCCTAAACACACACGAATTCGCATACTTCGAGGAGTGAACTTATCTGGAGATCGAAACCTGGCCAGGAGTGTACCACTATGAGATGAGAACTTCGCATGAACGATGGATCTTTAGCAGTTTATGCGTAAGATTCCATGAGAATAATCTCATGAACCCCTAAACACACACGAATTCGCATACTTCGAGGAGTGAACTTGTCCGGAGATCGAAACCTGGCCAGGAGTGTACCACTATGAGACGAGAACTTCGCATGAACGATGGATCTTTAGCAGTTTGCGCGTAAGATTCCATGAGAATAATCTCATGAACCCCTAAACACACATGAATTCGCAAACTTCGAGGAGTGAAAAAATTTAGCGGAAGTTAAAAAATTTAGCAGAAGTGAAAAAACTTTTCAGAAGTGAAAAAACTTAGCAGAAGTGAAATTTTTTTAGCAGAAGTTAATGTTTCGAAAGACGAAAAAAACCCCTATGACGACTATTTCTAACAGTTGTGAAAGGGCCATGAATTTTTTTTTACTGCATCACAACTTCCATTTCAATCTCCAACCGTCCATTTCAACCTTACATCGATCTCTAACCGTCCATTGTTTTTTTTTTTTCCTTTTTATCCTTTTCTTTTCTTTCCTCAACCACTTCTTTTATTTTTCGTCTCTTCTTTTATATTTCTTCTAACCACAGAAAAACATCTCCTCCATCTGCCGAAACACCATCAATCAAACCATTACAAGTAAAGATCATCAACAAATCGAGCAAATAGATCTATGAAAAGGAATTTTTTTCATCAAAAAATCGAGGTTCTCCATCAACAGATCGAGTTTAGGTAGCTCTGTTAACATCATCAACAAATCGAGGTTCTCCATCAACAGATCGATCTTGTAATTGGGTATGTAACTGATTGCTTTAATTATTATTTTTGTAATAGTTTCATCTCAATTTTCATTAAATTTAGGGTTTCATGATTTGGTATCTTTTAATTTCAATCATTTCAACCGTTACATTAATTTTTTAAACTTGATTTGTCATTAATGGTGTTAGTGAATGGATTTGGATTTGTTAGAATGGATTTTGAGTGGAAATGGGAATAGCAGTTAGGAAAGTATCTTTGATTTGGTAGTGTTAGGTGTTGGATTGTTCGATTTGGTAATGTTATAGTAGTGTGTAGGCATACATATTACGTTTCTATGGAGTTTTTGAGTAAATAGGAGGCAATAAACACCAATTTTTGTAACTTCTTAGTTGTATTGAGAGTTGGAATCGCGAGAATTGAAGTGGTACCATAATGCAGCCATGGGTTTTCATATGAGATGCATAGACATCTTGTATTCTTCACACCCAAGTGTTTGTTGAGTGTATCATTGTCATCATAAATTGGCCTTCTACGTTTTTCAGTTGGGTCTTTCTGTGCTTTATTTATTTCAGTGAATATAAGTTACAGTCATTACTTTAACTCTAAATGTTGATGTACCTTTTAATGATTTCATTACAGCTAGAGGATTGTTTCCGTTGTATTATCAATTCCTTTGAGTCTTAATTTTCTTAATTTTCAGTTGTATAATTTTCTTAATTTTCTTCTTAATTGCAGCTCAAAGAGTGTGAGTTACTGTGAGTAGCAATGGACTAATTTTCAACATTGCATAACAAGTCTCAATAAGAAAAACCTCACTTAGAATGTTTTTTCGATCTCCTGTAAGTGGTCGCAAATTCACTGGGTTGACTCTCTTGCTATAAATTCACTGTAAGTGACCGGTTCTACCCTTTCTTCGCAGGATGGCTATCTTGCTCATTGCACTCTCATTCACCACTGACTTCTGAAGTATAATGGCTCCCTTGTCTGTCATCATTTCGAATTTCAATTTTTAATTTTTGTTTGTTGTTGTGACATGTGGCGACTACCTCAACTTGTTTGGGAATAAAGGATTGGTTATTATTATCTGGAAAGGCTTGATGCTTGCTGAGATAATAAACTATTTGGCAATCGCTTCTATAGTTGTAGCCGATGAGATAACCACTATTTTGCAGTCATTAAAATTGTCACTAAAATCCTGGTTACGTCTTAGTGCGCATCTAGTTGTCTATTTGCATCTAGCTAACCCTTTGTTAATCTTCACTGGATTTATGCTTTCAGTGATCCTAAAATGAACCGATTGTAGTATGTTAATGTAAAATTTATTTTTCATTTCAATATTTTTCATCTAGTTGTCAATTCAGTAAAAGGTACTTGTTATGTTTTTCATTTCAATAGTTTTGTTTTGGGCACCAAATTTATGTGAATTTATATCAATAAGTTTTCTTTACCTGAAATCCCACAATGTATTAGAAATGGTTAAATCTTTGAAGTGTGTAGAACATTTCAAACCAAATTATGTATGTCTCGTCCATATAATGTCAAGTTGGTGCCCAGAAAAAGTTTATATATGTTTTAATATGAGAATGTTTTTCATTGATAGTGGGAAGGAAATAAAGAACCATATTGAACTCAACCAGGACTGACTCTTAACTTGTAAAATGATGAATAAGGATTGGGTTCGTTAGCCAAGGTAAATCCAAGTCATAACTGTCTCTACAGGGTATGTAGGTCTAATAATGAGATTAATCGATCTTAGTATGTATAACCATTAGAGTTTTAATGTAGGGGGGAAGTTCCATACCAGGATGCAGTAAAGAAGTTCGTAGAGTTGGCTCATGAGAAACTTGGAAATCCTTCTAAGTTTAGTTGTCCTTATGTGGATTGTAAGAATCTTGCTGCGCCACTTCCTCCTGGTACAATACATATGCACTTGCTAAAACGGGGTATGGATCCTACTTACACCGAGTGGGTTCTTCACGGGGAGAATATTAACAATTTTAATAATGTTCATGAAGACAGAGCAACACATCAACGTACTTTTTACCACATGTGGACAGATGCTAATGTTGAAGGTGATGTCGAACCAGGGCAAGGGGTTTGTGAACCTAGGAAGGACGAAGGGTTCCCAAACCACGACGAAGAGTTGCTGATGAACGAGATTGAAGAGGTCGACTTCCCTTTATACCCTGGTTGTACTACACACACAAAGCTAAGCATGACTACTGAGTTGTATAGGCACAAGACAGTAAATGGTTTATCTCGAAGGGCTTTTGATGATCTTCTCAAGACAATTGGTTCTGTGTTGCCCCCAGGTCATTGTCTTCCTAAATCAACCTATGAAGTGAAGAAGTTGCTGAAAGCTTTCCAACTCACTTATGAGAAAATACACGCATGTCCGAATGATTGTTGTTTGTTTAGAAATGATTTGAAAGACGAGGATGAATGTCCTAAATGTCACTATTCTAGGTGGAAGGAAGACACGTCTAACATGGATGATGCTGACATGGTAGACAAGCCCAAAAATAAGATACCAGTGAAGGTGCTTAGATACTTCCCCATTGTGCCGAGATTAAGGAGAATGTATAACTCAGCAGAGCTAGCTCAGCAGTTGATATGGCACGCGACTCATAAGAGTAAAGATGGAAAGATGCGTCATCCAACGGATTCTTTGGCTTGGAAGCACATAGACACAAAGTTCCCCGAGTTTTCTTTAGAATCGCGTAATTTGCGTCTTGGGCTTGCGGCTGATGGATTTAATCCATTTGGCGATCTTTCCCCAACCCATAGTTGTTGGCCGGTGATGATTGTGGTATATAATCTCCCCCCTCAGGAGTGTATGCAAGGAGACAATATTATTTTAAGCTTGCTGATTCCCGGAAAGAAACAACCAGGTAGAGACATCGATATATACTTGCAACCACTGATTGATGATCTGATTAAGTTATGGGAAAACGGCGTGGAGGTTTATGATGTATTTAGTAAGACAATGTTCAATTTGAAGGCATTATTAATGTGGACGATAAATGATTTTCCTGCTTATGGTAACCTATCGGGATGTACATATAAAGGGAAGTCAGCCTGCCCTCTTTGTGGTGATAATACTCTTTCAACCTGGTTTCCGTTTAGTCATAAAACTGTTTACATGAATCATAGGAGATTTCTACCTCATAATCATCCTCTTCGATCGACTAAGAAGAAAGCATGTTTCAATGGAGAGATTGAGACGAAGGAAAAGCCACGTACTATGTCTAGTGCCGAGGCTTTAGAACGTCAGAGCAGTATTGTAAATGACTTTGGAAAAGCGAAGCAGACCGATGTGGAGAAAAGAAAAGAAAAAGAGGAAAATAAGAAGAAGAAGCAGAAAAAGGGTCAAAGTAATGCGGCAACAAGTGCAAATGACGGTAAATCTAACTGCGGGAAGCGGAAAAGGCAAGTTGCTACTGATGCCGGTATGAGTGTTGGTGCTAGTTCTGGTGCACGAGATGATGACCATCCGATATTCAACAAACGGTCAATATTTTTCGACTTGCCTTACTGGAAGGTAAATTATAACCTAAAATTATCTTCTTTTCAGTCTTATATTCATATCTGCATGTTAAATCTCATTTATGATAGCTACAACTCAAGTGACTTGCTCATACTTTTTATGTTATTCCTTCATTCCTAGGAATTGTTACTAAGACACAATATTGATGTTATGCATACGGAAATTTTTTTCTGTGAGAGTGTCATTGGTACTCTATTGAATATAAAAAACAAAACAAAAGATGGCTTAAAGTCCCGTAATGATCTGAAAAGTATGGGAATCAAAGAAGAGTTGCATGTAACAGTCAAAAATGGCAGAACTTGGCTTCCGCCAGCACCATGTAACTTAAGCATTAAGGGAAAGGATGTATTCTATAATAGGATGAGAAAACTGAAGGTTCCATATGGGTATAGTTCTGATCTTAGGAGGCATTTCTCGAAAGATGGTTGCTTAGGTGTCCTTAAGGCTCATGATTACCATGTTATGATGCAACAAATATTACCTGTAGCTTTGAAAGGACTTTTACCTGATGGGCCAAGTAATGCCATAAATCGGTTATGTTCTTATTTTAACGAAGTATGCCAAAGGGTTGTTGATCTCACTAGATTGATAGAACTTGAAGATGAAATTGCTGAGACTTTGTGTATGTTGGAGATGTACTTCCCTCCATCATTTTTTGATGTGATGGTACACTTGAAAATTCACCTAGCTCGAGAAGTGCGTTTAGGTGGACCCTACAATATCGTTGGATGTATCCATTTGAAAGGTAATTGTTTCGTTACTATGAATATTTTTTTAGTTATTTTAAGTACAATGTTATAGCTTTGTTCTGTGTAAATGGGAGTTGGGTGCTAGTAATTAGAAGTTTGGTTTGTCGCAGGTATATGAAGACATTCAAAGAATACGTAAATAATTACGCACAACCTGAAGCATGTATAGCAGAGTGTTACCTGGGAATGGAGTGCGTCAGGTATTTTGATGTTCATGGGGACAAACATTCTGAAGGAGGAGTAAATCAAAGCCATAATGAAGACATTAAACATGATTCCACGCCGGCAAGACGTCCTCTTTCTAGAGGTGTTCAAGTGTGTATCGGTAGTGATATGCTAAAGATCGCTCATAGATATGTGATTTTTAACACGGCAGCAATTGAACCATATATAACGTAAGTAGGACTGTTATATGTTCATTTAAAATTGTTAGCAGTATAAGCACTTGTGTTTTACGAATATTTTCCACATTAAATTTTTTCTTATTAGAATGCATATGGATGAGTTAAGATCTTCCGATATTTCCAGTGAAGACCAACTCCTTTCCATACACTCGGAAACATTTCCAGATTGGTTAAAGCATAAGGTACGTGCAATGCCACTTGGTTATTTGTTATATATGTTTGCAATTTATTAGATTCATTAATTTTTCCTGAGTACGTAGTACCTCTTTTTAGCATTACCCACAAAACAATAGTTATATTTCACCACTAGGGATGAATCTGTCATTCACTTCTTAATTAGATATTACCAAGCCAAAACATAGAGCTTGCGCCCATTATTGTGGTCATTTGTGTTCTGCTAACTAAATTTTATTGATAGGTTAAAATGCAAATTGGTCAAGGCATGTCAGTATCAAATACAGTACGGTGGTTGTCACATGGTCCTTTAGAAAAATGTGTATCATATAAAGGCTTGCAAATAAATGGGTCAAGGTTTGTTACTAAGGATATTCAAAGAGTCACGCAAAACAGTGGTGTTTCAATTGAATCAAAATCTTTAGTTGCATCATCACAAATAAGCAGTGGTTTCTATGGCGTTTTAGAAGAAATTCTCGTGTTGGACTACCAACATATGTTTCAAATTCCCATATTCAAATGTGACTGGGCTCACACCTATTTTGGTGTCAAGCTAGAAATAGGTTTTACATTGGTCAACTTACGTCAGCATAAGAACCAATATAAAAATGATCCATTCATTTTAGCGTCACAAGCTCGACAAGTTTTCTATTCTCGAGAGTCGGATACATCGAATTGGTTTGTGATGTTGAAACCACCACCAAGGGGTTTCCATGAATTAGAGGAATACAATGAACAGGAAGACACAAGTTTCCATCCAGTGGAACCTTCAACTCTTGGCTTACAAATGGATGATGAGACGGAGATTTATGCAAGAACTGATGCTGAGCCTATCTTAGTGGTTACAGCAAAGAAGAAAAACAAGAAGAATAAGAAAAAGAAGTGCCGCTAATGGTGGGTTTAAATACTCTTTTCATTTCCATTGATGCTCTGAACCTATTTTGTTTCTTTCATATATATTCAGATTGTATTTTTTCTTTACTTATGACTTGCAATATTGTTGGTATGATATGCTATATGTTTCTCTGGAGATGAACTCCCCTTTTTAACTCCGCCATTGAAATGATATATCATTTCAATGCCGGTATCAAGCCCGG
The DNA here is from genome assembly GCA_023529315.1 of Papaver bracteatum. Lineage (NCBI taxonomy): Eukaryota > Viridiplantae > Streptophyta > Magnoliopsida > Ranunculales > Papaveraceae > Papaver > Papaver bracteatum. The sequence goes on from JAJJWX010000122.1 coordinate 24,153, forward strand.
GTAAAGGAGGAGAGAAAATGGGATTTATTGAGTTCTAAATGCAGATTTTCTTAAATTGGTTACATATAATCATGTGCTGGTATCTGACGTTGCAGTTTTATTTTCTGGAATGTCTTTTCTTATTTTGCAGTCAATGTCTTACTTTTATTGCAGTTAATATAATTCACAACTTTAAGATTTTGCAACTTCTTCATGGAATTTGAAATGTGATTGCAGGCCTTGTACAATTCACTAAAACTTCCATGAATCTGGTACTTTGATTGTTGATTGAAATGTGATTGCAGGCATTGGACAGAATTCATGCTTCAGGCAAAATGGTGCATTTGCTGACCTTTTTTTTTTAAAGGCTGATTTAAAATTTTGGTCTAATATATAAATGAATGTAAATATAATTACATGTATAAATGTGGCAGGATGGTTGGAATGTTATATTGGGACAACGGAGACTCATGTTCGACTCTCACCAGGATCTTTTTTTTCCATAGTTATTTTTCATTTTACAACTCTTCTAAGGGTTGCAGAAGATCTATTTATCTTTTTCTTCTTATCTATTCAATCTCCCCATCACTTATTCTCCTCCACTTATCTTCTTTTCGGTCGTTTTTTCTTTTTTCTCCTTCATCTCCCGCAGAACCTCCTCCTTCATCTCTTTAACCACGAAAATTTAAAACCCATCAATAGATTCAGCTGAAGATTTCTTCACCACCAACACCTTATGTTAAGGAAAAGAAGGTTTGATTCTATAACCCATTTTAGGGTTTTATTATTTTTTGGATTTCCCGTTGTGTTTAATTGATATTGATCTTAGAATGATGATACAGTTGAAATTAGTCCTAGCTTTAATAGATCTATTAATCAACACTAATCAATCATGTGTAAATTAGCCATCACTGAATTAGCCTTTAAAAATATTTAGGGTTCATAAATTAGGCTTGTAGAGAAATTTTCTTCAATTAGGCTTTAGAAACGCTGAATTAGTCATGGGTGGAGGTGTGAAAGATTCTCCAGGTAGCAGTAGTAGCAGCAACAGTAACATAAGAATGAAAAAAAAACCTAACTGAGTGTGCTATGTGTGAACAAGGGATTCATGAGACAAAAGTGTGTCCTTGGCTCTATTCTAGGTGTAAGCATGTTCCTTGTAATGGTGTGAGAGCATTTCTGAAATCTAAAACAACTGAAACCTATGGAAAAATGTTTTTCAAGTGCACCATACCTACCAGCACCTATTTTGAATGGTTTACTGATGCTTCTGACCCTTGCAAAGCCAAGTTATTGTTGTTACCATCAGTGAAAAGCTGTGATGCTTGTGGAGAAGATGATCACTCTTTTAAAAATTGTCCACTACACAGTCAGTTGTGCTTCTCTTCAACCTGCAATAACAAACTCAACCTAAAAAAATGCAACAATCAAAACAATAAGCACATAGCTTACCTGGTATGTGAAGAATGTGGAGCTTTTACATGGGCCTCAGATGCTATCTTCATTGCTGCAAAGGAAAAAGTTAGAGTTTCTGCAAATCAAATAGCTGATCTAATTACAAATCTAGGAAAAAGTCATATGTAATAAGATTTCATTTTATGTGTAGTATGAATTGGTCTAGACTTGTTTTATCATTAAAATTATGCTATGTTGATGACTTATAATATTGTTTGTATGATATATTGAATGTTTCTCTTCAGATGAACCCCCCCTTTTTTAACTCCGCCATTGAATAATTTCATTGCCGGTCTCAAGCCCGGATAAAGGAGGAGAGAAAAGGGGATTTATTGAGTTGGTCTCTAATTCTGCAGTTGGCGAGAAAAACAGGTAACACATTCCTATAATCTCTGAAACTTTGAGCATTTGCAGCTTCTTCATGACTGTTGTGTTTTCTTTACCAAAATTTGCATGAATCCTCTACTTTGAGCATATAAATATACACCTCCACTTGTTTCATTCATTTACATTTTGAGATATACAACCTGGTGATGTGAGTGTTGATTGAAATGTGATTGCATTCGTCCTTGTATAATTCAGAGAAAGCCTTGTATGTTTCAGGAAAAATGGTGCACTTGCTGCCCATTTTTTAAGGCTCATTTGAAATTATTCTTAAATATTAACGTAGATGTACTTTGATAATCATACATGTAACTGTGGACTGGTGGTTGGAATCCCAGTCCTACACTGAGGAGGCCCGAGTTCGAATCTCACCCTAGCCTAATTTTTTTCCTAGTCAATTTTCATTTTACAACCTTTATAAAGGTTGTGAATGTTGATTAAAAGACAAAGCACAAATCTACCAGTATTGTGAATCCGACAGGATGGTTGACGTCTTGTAATAACACCTAGTAAGCTTGGGTTCGATTCTCTACAAGAAATTTTTTCAAATTTTATTTTTTTCTTATCTTCAACGACCCTTATTAGTGTTGTTTTAAAATCATTCACTACCTTTAGGATATGAGTCGTAAATTCTAAAGGTGGTCACTTCTCTCTGCAACACTTTTCACACAACAAGTTGTGGTTCTGATTCTCGTCACTACTCTTAGGAACTTGTTGGTCCTAAGAGTTGGACATATTTTACTTTGAAAACGCTTTTGTTGGAAAACGTTGTAAAACATACTACATTTTACAACGTTTAATTTACGAGTTGTCAATCTACAGTTGTAGATTACTAATTTTCTTGTAGTGTATTCTCTCCTTTCCTTCTTTTTTTTTTCTTTCTTCAACTGACTAATCGTCCATGGCCTCTAGAAAAATCATTTGAGTCTCTTTGTTTAATTTGAAAACCCTGAATCTTGAATCTAAAACCCCAAATTACGAAGCAGCTAAGAGTTTTTTTCCCTTTCTTTTCCGTTTACGGAAACCTAATCTGATAAATTGGGTTTGATTTTTATCTGAAACATCACTTATTCTGATTATTGTTTTGGTTTACATTGTACAAAAAGATGATGATGAGAAGTTTCAAGAGAAACTTTGTTTTTCATTTTGGGGGTGGTAATGGTTTAGTTATTTCTGTGTCTTGGAGGAATACTTTTAGTAAGTTTGAAGCTTTATTTCTAAATTACGGGCTTAGATCGATAAGAATTTTGTTATGCATTTGTTGATGTTAATAGATACATGATTTCACGACCAATTTTTTTATACTTCATTAGCTTAGATTTCAATTTCGATTACAAAACCCCAAGTAAATCTTTATGAAGATTTCTGTTTCACTTGTAAACCATAACTAAATTGATTTTTGATTTTAATATGAGACACCTCCATTTTCAGATAGGGCTTATTTGTGATTTTAATTTCAGACACCTCTCAGTTTCAATCTCAATCATTCTTTCAATTTTATAACCATTTTTGGGATTTTGGTTTTTTTGCTTTAGCATATTGTTGATATATCACTTTTTCTTTCCAACCGAGTAGTATTCCCCTCTTTTAACTGATTATTGATATCATCACAAGCAAAGAGTAATTGAATTTTGGACACAAATCGACCTAGTCCTGAATGAATAGCTGGACTGTGAAAAGATAAAGTTTTTTTTTTCTTTATTGTTTCTCTGTCTATTTTGTTTGTCTAATTTCTATATATTATTGACATTTGTGGTGGTGATTTTGTAGGTGGCAAACAATTAATCATGTTAGGTTGAATCTCAGTACAATTTCTTACTTTAATGTACCTGAAACACCTATCTCAAGGTGGAATAGAGTTGCATAGAATTCCTCCAAGTTTTGTTTTTGATTGATATTAGAATTTTATTGAGAAAATTGTTGAATTTTTTCCCCAGAAGTTGAAGTTTTTCCAGTTTAATGGTTTGTGCAGGTTGGGAAAGGAGCAACTACAGATGCAAAACCAAGGAAATTATCTTTCCAGCACTGGATTTAAGCTGTAAGCATGAAAGTTCATGAAAACCTAGTAAAATTAGTAGCTTTTATTTTTAATCTTGATGAGTTAATTTGGGGGATTTATTGTTTTCATTGTTAGATTGATCCACAACACCGATATGGGCATAGTTTGCATCTGTATTATGAAGAGTAGTGCAATGAATATGCTAGCCTGACTTTCTTTTACTGGTGAGTGAAAGTCAGTAATTTTTTAGTCTCCGGTTCATTCAATAATGTCTGGTAAGATTTGTTTTATTAGGTTTTTCTACTTGATATTATATATAGAATAAAGCAGAATTTGTTAATGAAGTAACAATAGTGTTAACTCGTATGTGTGTAGTTTAAAGAAGATTTTTGAAACATTATGAGTTTATAAATTTGTCGGTATTGTTAATTATGGTTTCTTCTAATGTGAGAAATCTGTTGGGTCTTCTTAATATAGGCCGGACATTGGAGATGGAAGATATTTTGATCTCATGGATTGTCCCAGATCCAAGCTTCGACAACAATGTATCAAGTATTTGGTCACGTGTGTCTTTAGATTTAAACTTGTGTTGTCTTTTGAATAGTAATAATATTTGGGTAACTTTGCAATTGATTTATGATTTACTTTGTTTTCCTTGTTTGCAACAACTCCATATCGAAATCAGCAAGGGAGGGAACACTATGAGTAGATAATTATTGAAAGGACTATTCATCACCAGCTAACTGGAGAGTGTATGAGTATAGGTTCCGAATGAGCTAAATGGATATTTTCTATAAGCACCTCTAAGAAAATCTATGTTGGGGAGGTAATTAATGAAGGAATATTCTTCATGCTATTTTTCTATTTTATTTTTTTGTGGTTGTTTAAATTGTGTATATGGTTACCATGTGCAAATAAAGAAAGGGAATTTTCAACATTCTAGTTTTCTTTACGGAGAAACTACCTTAGTAGCAGGAGGACTTGTTGCAGAGAATGGAGAGCTAAAGCTGAGTTTTTCGTATGCCCACTCATGTGTCATTACTGATTTATCCGTTATGGCATATGCTTCTTATGTGTAGTCTATATGAATTTGATAGTATTTGTCATTTACTCATGTGACTAAGTTATTCTTACATGGCATGCTAATCAGGTTATTTGACTTTCATAAAAATTGAAGATAGGCCTAGGGATCATGCTAGATGAAATGAGATTACTGATGTTGTAGCGACGTTGTTTATTCCAGTTATAACAAATGATGGGTAGGAGGATTTTAAATGCATTAAAGCAGCAACATGTAACACTGTGAAATGATGGCATTTCCTTATATTTTTTGAAATTGAGGTTCCTACAGAATTTAAGAAACTTTATTTTGTTGTTATGCAGCATAAATAAACATGATACCTGTGATGCTCCTATCAAATCAAAGTCTGATTTTCCATGTTGGTTTTCACCAGTTTGTTGCTAGGTAATATATGTTTGACTAGGTAGAAAATGTACTTCTCTTAAAGATTTCAATACCAAAGTTATAACTTTATGATGCTCTCCAGAATTTGTAACTCTTAATTAATCTCTGATCTATGTTAATACTTTTCAAATATGAACATTGTTTACTCTATTTTATTTTCAGTTTTTGTGATTAAAAGATGGAAATTGTGAAGACAGTTACTGATTTACACCAAATTTAGGAATAGAGAAAGAAAACATGTGACTCTTAATGATTACTTAGAAGATTATTAGTGGACAACATCATATGGAGATTTTCTTCTTCAACAGAGGCAATCAATAGTTAACTGGATGATCGATGTAAGTCTAGTCTGTAATTAGTAGTAGTTAATTTTAGTATGATTAATCTCTTGTCTCTTAAGTTTCAGCACATTAATGAATGAACTAAATTGTGCAAGAATCAGGTCCGAGGGAGCTCAATTTGGAGACAGTTCTCTTATGTGTAAGCCTCATGGATAGATTTCTTATCCAAGGCTTCTTTAAAAACAAAAGGCTTCAATTGCTTGGAATTTATTTCCTCACCTTATCCATAGAATAGATGAAAATCATATGTATAGCAGGTATGAAGTTGTTGTAATGGAGCGGTTAGTACAAGAGATCCTCAACTTCCAATATTTTCTGCCCTCCACTTACAACTTCTTATGGTATTGTTTCCTTCCATCCTGTCTCTAGATTCTGTAAGGATTGTTATTTATCATTGTCAGTTCTGAGAATGTTAAGGCAAAATTTTGTAAGGCTCTATCTGAAAGCAGCAAGAGAGGATGAGGAGATGGAGGACAGAGCCAAGTATTTTTGCAGTTCATGATGTGCTACTGGACATCAATTGTTGCTGCCAGTTTTGTCATTCTTTCAGCCTTGGCATCCAATCAGGATTCCTCCTGCCTATTCATCATGGAGTTATGGTTGTATATCCTACTAGTTAAAACTCCTAACAGAGTTATTATACTTACATATGGGTTACGCAGTCTCCTTAAAATTGAGGATTGAGTATTTATGTGTGCATATTGGTTGGGGTGAATTATTAAACACAAAAAAAGAGCTATTTTGTAGATATAGTACTGATTTCATGTGCGTATATACATAAACCAAGTTTTTTTTTTATAATGTTGATTTGCAGACTCACGTCAGATTCAAATATGGCAATCTACAGAATGCGTATAAAGCTCTAGAATGGATGAAGTATGTGAGTTAACTACCAGGATGCATATAAAGCCTAGAAATGGTTGGTGAAGTGCGCATATTACTTAGAATGGTTCAACCTACACACAATCACTGACGGTTCATACAATATAGAGAACATACATCCAACAAAATAATGTTTATAAACCCTTTGCATACTCATTTTGCTAGTTTTTCTTCTTTAAGTTTCAATTTAGTGTAATTTGAGTTTTGAATCAGAAGTGTTAACTGAATTCATCTATGAATGTGTAACAATGAAGGTTTATTTGATTTCATAAATCCAAGTTTGATTTTGGTGTATCTTAAATTTATTTTAGTTTGAATCAGAATTATAAATCAGCTCAGTCAGACTGACTGCACTAAGTCAGCTGATCTATTTTTTTTAATATTAAAAATTAAATCTACCACAAAATCTAGGTGTCGTGCCTAGTGACAGAGCAGAAGTATCGTAAATGAAATTTATTCAAGGTCAACTCGAAAGTGTCGTTCTTGAAAAAGGTAATGAATCTATGGCACTTTGAGCTGCACCTTGAAAATGTCTTAAAACCCTCTTAAACGACATTACATATCTATCTTAAAATAACCTTTTTCCACTAATGTGAAGACGGAAGGTGGATTAATCTTCACTTTAATAAACTAAATCATATCGTTTTGAATGGACTACCTTCATCTTCAACATTGAATAACAAATCCAGACGAGGAAAAAGATTAAAAAGTTAAGAATCCCAAAATTGATTAAATCTATATCTATTTATTCTTTTTCTTCGCTGATCTATTAATGGAATTATATCTTCTTCTTCTTCTTCTTTTTCTTCTTCTTCTTTGTTCTTCTTCTTTTTCATGAATAATCTGATCTCGATCTTCTTCTTCTTAAACGATTCAGATCTGAAAAATTGAGCTCGATAAAAATAATATGCTAGACGTATTTTTCTGTTAGGTATTGATTGGACGGAGGGGCAATTACGACATTTATAAATTACACATAAAACGGCTTGCACGTGTGTAGGATAAGCGAGTAAAAAAACTGGTCCAAAAACATGTTTTTGGACGAGCGATTAAAATTTTTTTTGGACTGGACTAGCCATCAACCGGCTATTGTGAACTGGATTAACCAGTAATTCCTAGTCAATCAATTGGAGAAAACCGTTGTGGCTAACCCGTCGGTGTATCTAGTACTAATTTTGTCTGACATTGGCAAGACCTTACAACATCTGTTATTTACTATTTTATACCCGCAAGAAGGTTAAAGATACTACTCTTCCAGAAAGAAAGTGGCAATGGCATCAATTAAAACTTCTTAGTAAACCCCTGGATCCTCCCATCTTTTTGTAGTACCAATTTTAAATATTACAGTCTTTACAACCATCTATATATTTTGGATCCTCTCTGATGTTGAATTTGGCAGCCATCTCTTCTGACTGCATTCCTTGCAATTAATGCTGGTTTGTCTGGAACTCAGAATAAGTTCAACAGTTATCACTTCAAGGGCAAGACCACTGAATCCTCCCATTTTTTGTAGTACCAATTTTAAATATTGCAGTCTTTACAACCAACCATCTATATATTTTGGATCCTCTCTGATGTTGAATTTGGCAGCCATCTCTTCTGACTGCATTCCTTGCAATTAATGCTGGTTTATCTGGAACTCAGAATAAGTTCAACAGTGGGTTGTTATCACTTCAAGGGAAAGTCCACTGAATCCCGGTCAAGGAAGATGACTTCCACTGTAACAGATAAAGCATAAAGCGTGAAAAGTTTAAGCGGATTTACGTCTACAGGTTAACGAACTCTAGTGTCATCAACTAATAAGTTTTAAGGCTTGCCAATCAGGCAATTGAGTTACCACTTCCCTCAGTTACTTTAACCCAAAATCTCACAGAATCGCAGATGTCGTCTTTCATAATAAATGAGGAAAATCTAAAACTGAAACATTTCTTCTACAATGGAGAGGAAACTATATAAAATCTCTACTAAAATCGAATGGCTAGCTAGTTAATTCATCTTGTCACCTTAACAACTATCAAATGTCAAACTCTACCCAGCACAGCCTATTTGTTTGCAATTAGCATTAACATATGAGTCTACCATCATGACCATACTGATCTCAAGCTAAAACACCAATAGAACATTTGGATGTAGGCCAAGTATACGAATATTGATAAGAACACTAGCAAGGAAAAGATTGTCCTCAGCATATAGCCTCCTCACACACAAACAAATCTAAATTCCCAACTGATGCACATGTATATACTAACAAATACAACTTACAAAACTGAAGAATAAATAACAACATTTGGAAGGAGACCTATTTATTGGAATATGTATGTGACGTATTACACTCACCAAGGAGATCGAGGTGGTTGTGAATCATATATTCATGAATGGTATGAAATCAGAGACAAATAGAAGACACGAATTAAAGTGGTTCGGTCACTCGACCTACATCCACTGATGAAACCCCTAAGGGTGAGATATATATTTGATCTTCGGTACATACTGAGATAGTATTACAAGTACATGAATGATCCTATTTATATTATAATAGGATATGAAAACAGTAAACCTAAACCTAGATGATAACAAACTTGACTAGGTAAAGCTTATCTAGCTAGAATAAAGGATTTACTAGCTAGATTACATAAATGACTTGGTCTTCTTATATCGTCTCTTGATTCACAATCACCTCGATCTCCTTGTTGAGTGTAATACGTCACATACATATTCCAATACTATTGACAAAACCTAACACCGAGTGTGGAGGCAGTTATGATGATGAAACCGCAAAAGATAGAGGTTCTCCAAATAAATATTGATAAAGAAAATCACCAAAATTTCTTGTCTCAAATTCCAAGCCTTTGCCTGCGCTAACTAACTTCTGTGGTTGTCTTGGTGGTGGTGGTATTGACGGTGTTTTGGAGAACGGTTGTGGTGATTCTGTTGGTTGTAGGGGTAGTGGTATTAAGGTCTGAGAATTATGTTTCTTGAACTGCAAATTATTCTGGATTTCATCATATGGCTTCTCAGTACATTTTCTCAATCTAAATGCTCTCCTCTCCTCCCGTTCTTTTTTTCTCCGCTCTACTGCAGCTGGAGATGCTGCTCGTGCAGGTTCTGGTGATGAAATATCGTGCTGACGTGCTTTGGGAGGTATGGTTTTTGGATGGGAGCCGTACCATTCAGGTATTGGCGGAGCTGATGGTTTCGGATGATAAGGATAACTTGGTTCACCATCTTGATACATATTGACATCATTATCACCAGAGTATCGCCGTCTTTCAGGGTCGGGTTCCCAAAACAATTCTTGTCTTAGATCAGGAAATGAACTACTATTCCTTCTTAGCAATCCATTTCTACTTCTCACAGCTTTAGCAGCAGTAGTAGATTTATCCTCAACATCAGAAGCAGGTGATAAACTAGTCAATTCATCCATATTCTGATTTGGATCGGCAGTGCATGTTCGTTGTTCATCCACAGGATGGTCAAGGCGGTGGTGGCGATGACAGAGATGATAATAATGATGGTAATGATGATGGTGGTGGTGGTGATGTTGCGAGTGCAAACTTGACAAACTTTGATCCCTCCCACCACCAAGAGTCCCGGAGCCGCTCAGAATTGTGGTGTTTTTATAAAGAAGTGCACCAAACAGTATAGCAAAGAAACCTAAAACAGAAGCAAGAGTATTCGAATCCGAAGTAATGAAGAATTCAGACATGAAAGAAACAAAAGATGGACATGTATCAAAGAGTACTATTAATGCTGTTATTAGCAAACCTATAACCCAAGAATTTTTAAAGATTTTCATCGAGAATCGAAGTCGGTTATTGATGGATGAGCTGCTGCTTGGTATCCAAAATGGTGGTTTATCTCCCTCTTGTTCCATTGGAATGAATTTTTAAGGTTCTATTGCATGTGTCACTTATAGTAGAACTGGTAGTAGGAATGTTCTGTTATTAGCAGTGATATCGCGTATTTAATTCATTGATGACCTTACTCGCAGGTAAGAAAAATCAATGATTGTTACAGCCATTTAATTCATTGATGGCTTTACTCACAGGTAAGAAAAATCAATGATTGTTACAGCCTGGGCATTAACATTTCCGTTAATTGGAAAGCGCGCAAGGCCACCATTTCAAGTTCATAATAGCAATTGCAGTGGTACGAGTAAAACCAAAGATTAAAAACAAAAAAAAACTAAAAAACTTGGGTTTAGTCCGTGGTGCTACACTACCGTAGATGACTAAATATAGCCGAGCGTTAATATTTCATTCGTCTCAATGGGACGAGCTTATAATCATCACCTATTAACAGGCATACGTTTTACCATTTTCTTGTTGGGCGTACTTTATATTCATGCCCAACTGAAGTTCACATTATATATACGCCTCATCAACCAGGCATGGAATATACATCCGCCTATTAACAAACGTAACTTATACATACGCCTATTAACAAACAAACATTTAAAGTTCGCTCGACCAAATTTGATTTTGGTCAGGGATCCAAACCAAATATAGTTCGATATTTAGTTATAGTTTGGTTTTTAATCTTAATCCGTTCGATTGCGTGTGGTTTTTGGACCACAATTTTAATTTTAGTCGTCCATTGTGGATGCTCCGAGGATAATATTAGATTTGTCACGTAGAGTATTTAATTGAATGGGACACTATTGCAGGACTATTTCGATTTCATATAGGAGACCATCCAAATCACAGAGGACCTGGTGGGACACTGTTGCTCGATTATTTCGAGTTCATATTGGAGACCATCCAAATCTCCGAGGATCTGGCCGGTGGTACACTGTTGCTGGATTATTATTTCGACTGTCTCAATCTTAAGGAGACTGTGTAGTCAAAAACAGATCAGTTGATATGTCCATAAGGAATCTGGCGGGAATATTTCAGTCAGTTCAGTGATTGTTGTCATAATTAGTGGTCCATTTGGTTTGAGCATAAGAAAATTCAAAAAAGGCGACACTGTAGGGAAGAAAAAAGAAAGAAAAAGGATAACGGGGTGTGAACATGTGAGGTTGATTAGTGTGGAACTGGATTACACATACGCGGACACGACGCTGACGTGGACACGACCAAATACTGAAAATACTAGGACGCGAACATGTATATATAAATAAATAAATAAAATATTATAAGTACAAATTTATGTACGAAAAATAAATATGTTATGCAAATCTAAATTAGGATTTGATCAACTTTAAGGGCAACTCCTATGGTATGGATGTTAAATCATCCACATCTCATGGAGAATCCATATAAATAGGGATAATCATGATTTTATAGATATTTTTTCCAGTATGGAGATCTAGATAAGGGAAACTCCTATGGTATGGATGTTAAATCATCCACATCTCATGGAGAATCCATATAAATAGGGATAATCAGGATTTTATGGAGATTTTTTCCAGTATGGAGATTTAGATAAATATCCACTAATTGGGACCCACATATTCTTTTTATTGGTTTTATTACATTAAAATACTAAAGAAAAAAAAGGAAAAGAAAATGTATCCGGTCACTTAGTGATCGGATGAGGAAAAAAAAAAAGTATCCGGTCACTTAGTGACCGGATGAGTAAAAAACAAAAAAAATAATATATACATCCGAACACTAAGTGTCCGGATGGGCTCTCCATATGCACCTCCATGCATTTGAGGAGGCCCCTCTGGACTTCACAAATATATGGATGTTAAAATCATCCATAATAGCACTTTTTAGTCCACAAAATATGAATCATCACAAAGATGTGGATGATTTTTGTCTCCATAGGAGTTTCCCTAATAATGAATGGATACAATTATGTAAATATAAATTAAACAAATATACACAAATAACATCTTAAAAAGTGTGTTGGTGCGGTGGTTTGGTTCAAAATTCTCTCCCAGCTTGGTTTTTGTGGGATGAAAATGTGCGTCCAAAAACCAGAAATATGCGTCCAGCTAGATTCCATTATCAGAATAACGTGGGACACGCACGTGCTGCGTCCGTGTATCCCAGGTGTGGATGATACTTTGGCCTTCATGTCCGCATTAAAAACAACATTGAATTTATAGTTGATTAGTGTTGAAAATTAGAGTCAACACAAGAGAAGACTTAAGCCAGTGTCCGCATTAAAAAACACTTGTTTTATATGCACATCTTATCGTATCTTCGAGCAACCACAGTCACTCATTGACTAAACAAAATATTTGGTCGAGAATTCGTTACGGAGAGATGTAAAGTGCAAATACTAGAGTAAAACCAAAACCAAATTATATTAGTCTTTAAAGTTGGGCTCCATTAAGCGCAGATTAAAATTACGCCCGAATTTAAAAAAAATAAAAAAATTGGGGCGCAATTAACAATTTCTCCTGATTGGGGCGAACTTTAAAGTTATGCTTGATGAAATTTTAGTCCTTCCCCGTAGCGTCGCAGCACGGAGTAAACCAATTTTTTTAGTTTTTTTGATTTTTGCTTTTTGGTTATACTCCCTCCACTGCAATTGCTCTTATATACTAATATAAAGAAAAGAGGTCATTGTTTGGTACGACCCTCTAATTTTTGGTGTTTAAAATGTCTAAACCACCCCCTCTAAATAAATCTAGCTACACGAAATACCATTTCTTTTACCGGCTCTCCTTCCATCAATTTCCAATCCAACGGAATCCATGAATCGTTTCTTCATCTCCAAAACAAAATGACCGAATCCGAAGAGACAACAGAAGCCAAATCTATAGTATAATTCATCAATCAATTCAATAAACCAACTGCAAAAATTGTTTGATTCAAAGGCGAAAAAAATAACATTAGCTCCACAAAACCCCTAAATTGTTTACGATTTCGAAATTTTGGTATTTCATGCTAAGCGTAAACAAATTGTTTCACTTGATTTCGTTCACAATAATGGGTTCTTCTTCAAATTCAACCCACTTCACAGATTTGGATAGATCCAGATGATTTGGATTCACTAGATTTCAAAACATCATACTTTTCGGAAGAACTCTGAATAGGTGAGTTCGATTGTTAATGTATATTATTAACATCTACCTGATTTTTCTTCTTTGGATGCATGTTTGATGTTTGCTTCAATTTGATGTTCATGTTTGCTTCAATTTGAACCCAAAATGTTTGACAAGATACTCGATTCAGTATTATCATGTTAGTTATTTTGTGACACTGATAACCAAATAAGGGGATTTATTAGGGGGTTTAGTTCAATTTTATTAAATTGAATAGAATTTGCAGATCAAGTTAGAGTTTGTATGATTATATATGTAGTTTAAGCTGAAGTAGAAGTGGTAATATTATGTAATTATTGAAGTAACATAATAGTTACGTACAAGAGAACTTCCAATAGTTATGCTCAAGTCCTTGTTGAGATCCTCATGTCTTCCGCTGCCTCCACCGTTCAAACTATCTCAACCGTTATCTCTTCTGCTCAATCTATGATGGCCTCTTCACACTTTTCACAACCCCATCATATGATCACCGTTAAGCTTGATGAAACAAACCATTCCCTTTGGAAAGCTCAGTTTTTACCCTACCTTCAAGGATATGACCTTGATGGTTTTGTTGATGGCACAAACCCATGTCCATCTGCCACTCTCCCGAACCATGTACCTGAAGCCTCAAATAATCCTCCAACTCCTAATCCCGAGTACGCTTCCTTGGTGAAACATGACAAAAAATTTCTTGGCTAGATTTTCTCATCCCTTACTCCTGCTGTTCTACGCTGTGTGCATCGTCTCAAGACATCTCACGAGGTTTGGTCATCCCTGGAATCTCTCTTTGTTTCTAAATCTGATGCGCATATACAACACCTTCAGTGCGAATTACGTGCTTTGAAAAATGGTTCTCTTTCTATGAGAGCTTACATAGATCGTGCTCGCGATATTGTTGATAGCTTGGCTGCAGCTGATACTACAGTCACCAACTCTGAACTTCAGCACTGTTTACTTGCTGGTTTGGACTCCAGCTACGACACCATTGTGGCTTCCCTTACTACCTCTATGGGATCGATGAAGCTTGAAGATTTTATCACCTACCTGGTCACGTTTGAGCTGCGAATTGATCAACAGTCTAAAGCCTTGCAGTCTCAACCTGTTGCTGTTGCGTCCTCCAGAACCTCTTCTACTGTTTCCGTACTACTTCCTACGCCTACTGTCTCTCCTGGATCTCGTCCAACACGAGAGTGTCAGATGTGTGACAAGTCAGGACATCTATCTCCTATGTGTTGGAAACGATTCGATCGAAATTAGCATCCTCAACCTGCTCGTAGACAATAATCTGGTGCACAATCTATGTCATGACGTCCTCCACAGTAGGGCTGCACATGGTTCGGTTCGGTACGGTTTTTGGCTAAAAAATAACCGAAACCGAAGTACTCGGTTTTCCAATATTGGAAACCGATGAAACCATTTAGCATATTCGATTTCATCCGGTTTCGAGACTTCCGGTTTCGGTATAAAACCAGCCGGTTTCGGTTAACCAACTGATTTAAAATTTTATTGTTATTTATGTCGGTTGTACAAACCTGACAGACAACGTTTTTCTAAACCTGTCATAAAAATATTATATTTCACAGAATTTTTAACACACTACATGTTCTTCCAACTAAAATTAACAGAAAAAAATAAAATGCCAAGACAAGTCTTGATGATAAAAAAAATATTCAAATGCCATAAGTTCATAATTGGTTATTCCTTATGAAGTTTATGCATCTCTTTAGATGAGCAATCAAAAGCGTTCCATTCATCACAAGATCAGCAACAAATTAGACAATTTACATACTTTGAAGGTGGCTCTTCAATATCGAAATGAGGCCAGACAGCCCTAATTTGAACCAAGTGGTGCTGCCACTGCTGCATTTTCCATTGGAGGTTTCATAGTACGTCCATACACAGTAACAAGTTCAGTGCATTCATAAATCGAACTAATACTAATAAAAAGTACATATCATTCATGCTACCTAACCATTGAGGCATTAACCTACATCTCTTTAGATGAATAATCAAAGTCCCATTTATCATAGGATCAGCAGGGAATCTTGTGTTACAATACCGACACATAGCGTGTTTTGAAGGTGGCTCTTCCCTAACGTAGTGATCCCATATTGTAGCCCTAATTTGACGATGCCTACCAAGTGGTGTTGCTGCGTTTTCCATGGAAGCTGCACATAAGTGGAATAAACAACATATCAAAATGCAGCCAATGTCTGCTAGTATCCTTGGGTTAATCGATAAATATGAATTATCCTGAAACCTACTAATAAAAGTAGCTTCCAAATTCTGGTTCATACCTGTGACCATTCAAACTTCTAAGAACACTCCCAAATTCTACATCCGATAGCTTTATTGTTGTGTCAATGGATACACTGTCAAGTATAGTCCAAATTAGAGCCAATCCCATAAGAACTAGAAATAACATTAACCACTAACCAGGGTATCTACTGAACATAAACAATACTATGACTACCTTACAAATGCAGTCCCAGTTTATCCAATGTTTGCAGTAGTAAACATTACCTGATTCCTTTGAAATTTAAACTATAGACTTAATACTAATCTTAGAACAACATATATAAAATTCAGAAAGTTCTCGGTTTATTCCAAAGCACTTTGGGGGACCTAAAATGATCCAGGTTCATCCAGGATCTATCTCCACATGCAGCCATACTTCATTCAATCTTAGAACTATTGAGAGTGACCCGATTCTACTGAAATTTTATGGTACTTCTAGGATGAAATGAATTATTACCTATCCAACTTTCACGACAATCCAACCACTGGATCTTAAATTATCAGTATAACGAACATATACATACTAGGGTTTACAAGTGAAAAGAAAAGGAAGTGATAAAAAATCTCTTCAATACAACATGCATCAAGCGAAACTACACAAACCCATTTCATGACATGAAGATATTAACAACAGAGATGATATAGTGATGTGCTTCAAATTTCCATCAAGGCTTAGCATCATGGGTAATGAAAATCGGAGACAAGACAAAGTTAATTGCATAATAATGACATCAAAGATAAATTTCCTAGATTCGTTCATATTCCTAAGCAAACGAAAATAAAAGGTATTCCAGTAAAGAAGAAGAAGAAATGAAGAAGATAAAAACCTTCATACAACCAATCCTAATCATACGACAACCTAAACCTAAACCGTTGGATTCGGTTTCACTTCGGTTCGGTTAATATTACAACGGTTTCGGTTCTGTACACGGTTTAGGTTCGGTTTTGTGCAGCCCTACTCCACAGTCTACTCCTCGTGCTTATATGGCTGATGCTCAAAGTTCGATTTCTGCGCCTTGGGTACCTGATAGTGGAGCTACTGACCACATTACACATAATCTCTCCAAGCACCATCCTCCATCACGATCAAATTAGGATGGGTAATGGGTACCTCCATCTACTCCTACTCGTAAGTTGTACCTTAAAAATACTATATTTTCTCCTCAAATTTCTCACAATCTATTATCAGTTTCCCATCTCACTACTGATAATGATGTATTATTTGAGTTTCATCCAAATTTTTGTCTTGTGAAGGATCGATGCACAGGGAAGGTGCTTTTGCGCGGCAGTAGGGTTGGTGGTCTCTATGTTCTTGATTTGGAGTTTAGCTCCGTTGATTCTACACAATGTCTTGTTGGTGAACATGCTAGTATTCAAGAATGGCACTCTCGATTAGGACATCCTATGATGCGAACTGTGCGTCATGTCATATCTAAATTTTCTCTCCCTATTTCTAGTAAAACTATTAGTTTTTGTTCTTTTTGTCATGAACATCGTAGTCATAAGATAACCTTTTCTTCTAGTACTACTACTTATTTGAATCCTCTTGATTTGATTATTTCGGATGTTTGGGGACCATCTCATATTATTTCTAATGAAGGTTATCGTTATTACATAATTTTTATTGATGCCTTTTCTCGATTTACATGGATGTTTCCTATTACTCATAAATCTGATGTCTATTCTATTTTTCTTGTCTTTCAAAAACATGTTGAGAATATTTTTGGTCGAAAGATTAAGATTTTTCAATCCGATAATGACCTTGAATATCGCAAGTTAACTCCATATCTTCAACAACATGGTATCTTCCATCGTTTTTCTTTCCCTCATACGTCTGAGAAAAATGGCTAAGTTGAGCGTAGACATCGCCATATTAGAGAAATTGGTCAAACTCTATTATCCATGGCTTCTATACCATCCTCTTATTGGTATGATGCATTCTTTACTGCATGTTATATCATGAATCGAGTCCCATCATCTGCTCTTTCTAAATCATCTCCTTATGAATTGTTATTTGGCTCACAACCCGATTATACATCTTTTCGAGTGATTGGGTGTCTTTGTTTTCCTCATCTTCATCCTTATCGTTCTCATAAGATGGATCCCTCCTCTTCTCCTTGTGTTTTTATTGGCTATAGTCTCCAAAATAAGGTCTACAAATGTCTTCACATCCCTACTGGTCGCATATATATTAGTCGGCATGTCGTCTTTGATGAAACCACCTTCCCTTTTGCGGCAACAACACCATCCACCGCAGCATCGTCTTCTACTGATGAGGTAACATCTTCTCCAATAACTCTAATTCATACTGTTTCGGTTCCTGTTCAACAACCGTCCTCTAACATGGAATCTGTAGAGTTACCTTCTCCTGTTCGGAAACTGCATAGTCCGATCCATCATATCCAGCCACCTCCAGCACATGCACCGTCATCTACAGTCCAGTCAACTTCATTACGTAAACCATCTGCATCATAAACTGCCTCGTCATATCATGATAGCACATCGTCAGCCTCTACACCTGCGTTGTCCGCTACTGATAGTACACAGTCTACATCTTTAACTTCAGTACCTGAGCCTATGCAGTCATCTTCAGTACATATTGATGCTCCGTCTCTTCATCCTATGGTCACTCGATTCAAAGATGGGATTTTCAAGCCGAACTCCAAATATTCTCTTGTCTGTGATTCCACTATTGAACCAACCTGCTTCTCACACGCACAGGCGGATCCGAATTGGCGTCAAGCGTCTGATGATGAGTATAACTCTCTTCTCAAAAATGGTAGGTGGACCTATGTTCCTTTTGATCCTTCTATGAATCTAGTTGGTTGTAAATGGGTGTATCGGATTAAAAGAGATGTTAATGGAAAGATTGTACGTTACAAAGATCGTTTGGTCGCTAAGGGATACAATCAACGAGAAGGTGTGGATTTTAGTGAGACATACATCCCGGTGGTCAAACCATGCACTATTCGGATTATTCTTACTTTAGCATTGTCCCATAATTGGAGCATTAATCAACTTAATGTTCAAAATGCGTTTTTGCATGGTAATCTTGAAGAAAAGGTTTACATGAAGCAACCACTAGGATATATTGATCCTAACTTTCCTAATCACGTTTGTAAACTCTAGAAGTCTCTTTTATGGTTTAAAGCATGCACCACGAGCGTGGTATCATCGGCTTAGTACTTTCTTGCTTTAACTAGGATTTGTTACTTCTAAGTGTGATTCTTCCTTATTCATTCGACGTGATGCACATGGAGTCGTCTTCTTACTTGTTTATGTCGACGATATTATTTTGACTGGTTCCAATAATGCAACCTTGGAGTTTATTCGTACGTCTCTGCATAAGGAATTTTCTATCAAGGACCTTGGCTCATTATTTTACTTTCTTGGGATTGAGGCTACTCGCAATTCGTCTGGTATGTTTCTTACACAAAAACGGTATGCTCATGATCTTCTTATTCGAGCTAAAATGGATGGTGTTAATCCAATTCAAACTCCATTAAGTACTACTAGTGATATATCATCTGATCGGAGTACTCTTTTACGTGATCCTACGGAGTATCGGAGTATTGTCGGTGCTTTACAATATCTTACATTTACACGTCCAGATTTAGCTTATGCTGTTAACAAAGTCTGACAGTATATGCATGCTCCAACGGAATTTCACTGGATGTTAGTTAAACGCATCTTAAGATATCTTAAGGAAACCTCCACGTTTGGCATTCTTCTCAAACCAGCTAATGCTCTATAGTTATTTTTTTCTACTTATACCGATTCCGATTGGGCTGGTTCATTGGATGATCGACGGTCTACGAGTGGCTATTGTGTTTATTTGGGTCCTAACATTATCTCTTGGAGTACTCGAAAACAGAAAACAGTCTCTCGTTCTAGCATAGAGGCTAAGTATAGAGGTCTTTCTATTGCTACTGCTGAGATTATGTGGATTCGATCTCTTCTTTCGGAGTTGCAACTTAATACTTTGTATCCACCTGTTTTGTGGTGTGATAATTTTGGTGCTACCTACCTTACAGTGAATCCAATTTTTCATGCTCGCACCAAACATATAGAAATTGATTATCACTTTGTTCGTGATCAGGTTGCTTTGAAACAACTAGATGTTCGTTTCATTTCTTCAAAGGATCAGATTGCAGATATTTTTACCAAACCACTTCCAAAAGATCGTTTTGCTTTATTGAGGTCCAAGCTCACGGTTCATGATGACCCGTTACGCTTGCGGGAGGGTATTGAAGTTACATAATAGTTACGTACAAGAGTTTGTATTTTAGGTAACTTTGTAAAGATAGTATTACTTGTAAACACAGTTCTTGTATATTAGGTATTACTTGTAAAAGCTCCTAACCGAGTGTGTATATATAACACACGAGTATATTGTAATTAAATTATCAAAAACAATCAATAAGAAACCAGTTTCTTCTCTAACCCTAAAACCTTTCTTCTTCTCCTCTAAACCTGAGTTCCAACTGTAATGAGGTGGATGTATGGATTGTTTTTTGTTTTTGTTTTTTTTATCAGACAGCCGGGGTTAAAGGGACCCCAATGGCAATGTATGGATTGTTGGTGTTTGTGATATGGTATAAATGGTATTGCAGGGAAGATGTTTAGATGAATGAAGTGTTGCAGGATAGTTGGAGCAATCTGGTGATGAGATATGTTAATAGAAATGAAGAGAAATGAACAGATTAATCAACCTGCATGAGACTTGAAAGTTGATGGTGGTAATGATAATTGAACATTAAGGGTATGTTGCAACTGTTCATGAAGGAAGAATTGGCATGACCAATTGGCAGTTCATGAAGTTGAGAAATGTGTTGTGCTAGAATGGTACATCCTAGGAGAATGATGCACCACTATGGAGCAACATGAATTGTGGCGTGTATATTGGTTTGCCCCTTGGTCTTTCTGCATTTGAGTTGTGCTTGACTGCCAAAGGTATATACAATAGTTTTTTTTTTTTTTTATTGTCATTTCAACTTTACAATAGTTCAGGTTTATATACAGAATTTCAGTGCACCTGAAATCTGTCTGTCGGTTAGGATCTAAGACTAGAATTTGAGGTAGAAATTTGGATGCCAACATACCGAATGAATATTATCATTTTGGTTACATGGGTGTCTCATTTTTTTCAATTTTATTAGGGGGTTTTATTACTTTGTTATGACCTGCAATCAATTTATTCATTTTTTACGTTGATCCTGTTATAAATCTATTGAGTCTCTCAATGGTTCCAGTTCATGTTAACTCTCAATTCGACTTTGTGATACAGACTCTTAGTAAACTCTTACACTGTTTCTTACTTACCAACAAAGCCTTTTTATCCTTTGGTTTTCCCCTGTAATAAAACACTAACATAAAAAACAAAATAACGGAATGGCAGGCGCATCGCGCATACTTGTTATACAAGGTTTTTTCTTTTCTTTTTTTTAATAAGAAAGTTAGGAATTTTATAAAAAGCTTAAATCAATACACTCAGTTCTTCTCTGAAAACCAAACAGGAAAATGAAAAGACCAACTTTGGGTTTCTCTAGTTGATCTGGCTTTTTTGGCCAAACAATTAGCAACCTCATTTGACTCCCTACGCACAAAAGTGCACTTCCAACTCTGAAAAGATCCTAATAAAGTTCTACAATCACCAATAATATTATTATTTGTCCATCTCACAGTTTTTTTGACTAAAGATATGGCTAGTTCTGGCACGACTTCGATCAGTCGTGCATACATGGCACGACGGCATGTCTTATACATACGACATACATATTTGAGATGAACAAAGAAATGGGCATGAAAATTACCCTAAATTAAGTTTCATTTGGAAACTTTGGATGGTGTTTGTGATACATTTTGAAAAGTATTTTTTCGATTTAAAAACAGAACAATCCGGATTTAGTTGGTAACCAAATTTGAGAATGATTACTGGAAACAGAAAGCCTATTGTATTTTCTTCTGACTTTTGGGATTGACTAAAAACATCCAAAGTCCGGACACCCTACAATTAGGGACAGTTGGAAGGACTTCTAAGGAGTTGCACAATGGAGAAAATTACCAAAAGAAGTACAATTAGAGTGAAGCCTAACTTACCTTTTAACTTTTAGGAGATGGAATATATCCGACTGATGTTACCTCTAGAAAAGAGATTGTGATATGAATAATGTATATGACCCTATGAGTCGAAGCAGTACCCATGGAGGGACCATTTGGCCTAGAGGGCCCTCCATGGGTACTGATTCGACTAGTCAAGAGTTCTTCCATCACATGCGAAGAAAGTTCCCATGGGCATCATGCTTTTTTTGTTTTTTGTTCTATGTTTTTTTTTTCTTGCTTTCTTGAGCAGCACCCTGTCTCCACTGCCACCTTCACGTTCTTTAGCAAACATCAATCATGGCAGCAACTCATCATCATTTCCTTCATTTCAGAGTTCTCACGAGTTCTAGCATGCCATCACGTTCTCTACCCGAGCTCTCATTAGTCCCTTTATCGGCTTCGTTGGCAAACTCGAGTTCATCAACTGCCATGAAACCAATCTCATCCTCATTAAACTCATCACAGTAAAACTACCAAACCATGTTCAGGTAGCAAACAATACTCCATACTCATCGAACCAAAGCATCTTCTGTTCAATGGCAGCAATCTTTCATCTCTTCTCTGCTGCTGCTGTTATCATCTCGACATCCATTCTCGAGCTCGTCATTCTCTCAAGAGCACCATCGTTATTCTTATTCCTTCTGGAGCTCTAAAGCAGCAGTACCTTGCTCGAGCTCATTACCGAACATCACTTCCTTCTTCCATCAACAACTACCAGCTCATGTATCTCCATTATCGTCATCAACAAGCCAAAAAACTGAGCAGAAGTTCACCATTCATCTCAGCCAACAGTCCCGAACAGCAACACCATCACCGAGCCATGATTTATCCAAAGCTCAGCCACAGTTCGGCTCCACTGTCTCTCATAACAGCCAGTCGAGCATCATGACCATCATCTTTATCCGAAGCTCCGCCACATTAATTGCAATATGAACCGCATCATCATTTCCACCGATGATGATCATCATCCACAACTTAGTGATTTTTTTTCTCGAGCAGCAACCACTCGATATTCATTGTATCTTCTCGGCCTTCTCATCTACTCGAGTTGCAAGTAATGGTGGAGATCATGGAGCCAAAGAAAGTGATACTTTACCCCCAACTTTTCTGGGGTTGTGTTGCGATCTTTGCACACGGATTTTGTCCATGTTTCCTGCCAGGTCATTGAGCTATTTGGGCGTGTTATAGACAGGTTATCTTTCAGAGACAGTACCAAAGAGAACGTCCTGATTTCAAGCATGCCCCGGGATGAGCTCGACACCAGCCATACGGGCGAACATCAAAGGACGAAGTCGAGAGTTGGAGGCGAGCCTCCAACTTTAAGTGGGAAGGTGCCGGCTTTTGAGGGAGTACAACCTCTTGTGATCAAAGGACTGATGTGAACTTTCAGTCATGGGTATTCCATTGAGGTATACTGTCACGTATCACAGTGCACTCATGCGATTCCATATTTGGGGACGGCGAGACACGGCTCCTCATGCACATTACTGGGTTGCTTCCATGGCTCTTTTCACAGCTCAGCAACTCGTCACTTCCAAGGCACACAGCTTCCTACTTTCTTCGTTGTTAACCTTTTTTTTTCTTCACGGCAACTTTCATACCGTCCTCATATCATTTTTTTTTTTTTTTTTTTTTTTGGACAATCAACATGTTTTTTTTGATACCACGTTTTTGTGTATCTAAAAAACCTAGTTCCACACGTACACTTACTTGGGTGGTGAAATCCAACACACATAGCCGGAACCCCATAGCCAGCACCATACGAGAACTTAAACCTAGTTCCACACGTGTATCTAAGGTTTTTGTTAAACCTTCTATACTCAACACCATAATGAGAACTTAAACAATAACAACCAGATTTTTTTTTTTTTTTTTTTTTGAGTTTCTCTAGCTCTCTTCCTCTCCTCTCTCTTCCTCTCACCTTGCTCTGATACCATCTTAAAGATCGAACAAGAGAGAGGAGAACATAAACGCGGAAGCGTAAAAGACTACATTGATATTAATCTTGGTGGAATACAATCTATTTGATATTTTTGATTGTTTGATTTTTTTTTTCTTACTTACAAATGAATACAACATGCCTATTTATAGGCTACAAAAGAAGAAGAGAACTATGCCTATGGAGGCTAACAACTATGCCTTTGGAGGCTAACAACTATGCCTATGGAGGCTTACCAAACCAACTACTAGACAATCTAGTATTCTTGTTTGATTTGTCTAACCCTAGAACACTCATTTTACACATGTTAATTGTCTAATATTGACTCTAGACATCCTAGATATTTCTAGGTTAGTCTAGATAGGTGTGAACTCTTGACTAAGTTGGTGTTGAATATTCAACACTATCAACAGGCATACGTTTTACCATTTTCTTGTTGGGCGTACTTTATATTCATGCCCAACTGAAGTTCACATTATATATACGCCTCATCAAACCAGGCATGGAATATACATCCGCCTATTAACAAACGTAGCTTATACATATGCCTATTAACAAATGAACATTTAAAGTTCGCTCGACTAAATTTGGATTTGGTCAGGGATCCAGATCAAATATAGTTTGAAATTTTGGTAATAGTCTAGTTTTTAATTTTAATCCGTTCGACTGCGTGTGGTTTTTGGACCAAAATTTTAGTTTTAGACGTCCATTATGGATGCTCTAAGGATAATATTAAATTTGTCACATAGAGTATTTAATTGAATGGGACACTATTGCAGGACTATTTCGATTTCATATAGGAGACCATCCAAATCACAGAGGACCTGGTGGGACACTGTTGCTCGATTATTTCGAGTTCATATTGGAGACCATCCAAATCTCCGAGGATCTGGCCGGTGGTACACTGTTGCTGGATTATTATTTCGACTGTCTCAATCTTAAGGAGACTGTGTAGTCAAAAACAGATCAGTTGATATGTCCATAAGGAATCTGGCGGGAATATTTCAGTCAGTTCAGTGATTGTTGTCATAATTAGTGGTCCATTTGGTTTGAGCATAAGAAAATTCAAAAAAGGCGACACTGTAGGGAAGAAAAAAGAAAGAAAAAGGATAACGGGGTGTGAACATGTGAGGTTGATTAGTGTGGAACTGGATTACACATACGCGGACACAGCGACGCGGACACGACGTTGTCCCTATTTTTTTACATATTTATATGCACATCATATCTTATCTTATATTAATATAAACAAAAAAGCTCTTTTTGGTAGAAAATCACCTAAATTACTTAGTTGTCCCTATTTTTTTACATATTTATACTAGTACAACCGTTGCCACGGTGGAAGGGCCGACCGAAGAAGAATCTGATGATGAATTTTAAATTTGATATTGTTATTTATACTCGTTGCATAGATTTTTTTATAACCTTTCCAACGAGATAAAATTTGTAAAATTCTAAGACACGGATTTTTAGATATGTTATATTAAAATTTGTTTTCCAATTATACCCCTTCAAGAGTAGGATACACAAAGAGTTATAATAATTGGACTAAAAGGGAGGGATAATCTTGTCTAGTGAAAAAGTAACCAAAAATAAACCACATGGAAATCAAATCCAATCTTTTTATCAAAATTGTTAGGTTCATTTTACAAAAAAGTGGCCATAAAAGGGACTCCCTCCCATCGGGCCCTCCGGTCGGTCGGCCCAATAAATATCATTATTTTAAAAATGGATCAAAACTTTTAAAAACTTAATATCTTTCAAAATATGCACTGGATATTTTAAAAATTTATATATTTGAAAAGCTATTTCAATTATCTAGGTAACATGTATAAATAAGAATAATAAATTTTTGTTTTAGAATTTTTTTTTTATGGCTTTCAAATTTAATATTGTTGGATGAGTAAAAATTCAAACATGTGCATCGTACATGTATCCTTACTAATAAAAAGAAATGAATGGCAGCTTTTTTTACTAAAGTTGTGGCTAGTTCTGACACGACTTCGATCAGTCGTGCATACATGGCACGACGGCATGTCTTATACATACGACATACATATTTGAGATGAATAAAGAAATGGGCATGAAAATTACCCAAAATTAAGTTTCATTTGGAAAGTTTAGATGGTGTTTGTGATACATTTTGAAAAATATTTTTTCGATTTAAAAACAGATCAATCCGGATTTAGTTGGTAACCAAGTTTGAGAATGATTACTGGAAACAAAAAGCCTATTGTTGCAGTGGAAAATATGGAGAAAGTAAAGAGACAAAAAGAGGTTTCTATTGATCGGGATAATAGGGTTACATGGATACAATATCCTTTATATATATGTAAAGGTAAACTCTAGGTAACTAGATGGACCGCACATCCATGGGCCATAGGCCCTATAACACTCCCCCTTGTGCGGTTCAATAACAAAACTTTATACATAGTGCTTCACATATAGTTCTTTGAATGTTGTTCTTCAAATGTCGTTCCCTCCTTGATGACTTGTGCCGAAATCAATTTCCTCTTTAAAACTTTGATAAGGAAAAAATCCAGTGGGACAAAACCTTGGTATAAATCTTCACATGTATTACTTCACATGTTGTCTCTTACTTTACATGTAGTTCGTCACATGCAATACGATCTTAAAATATCGACGAGTCTAAGTTAATTGCCTCGTAAAAACTTCGTCCGAAAAAACCCATAGGGACAAAACCTGAACTAAATAAAAGGAGTACAATATCAAGCAAACTTAGAACATATATGGACTCAAATATGTTGCCTCATTAAAACCTTGACAAGGAAAACCCAGTGGAATAAAACCTTGACAAAGGGAAAAGAGTACAACATGACAGATGCAAGTAAAAGTGATCCATTGAAGATGATCACTTTGCCCCGTTGAAGTTTACTGGTTGCTTACAAATCTTAAGGCTGAAAATCCTCGTGGGAAAGACAATAACCTTAGCTAGGAAATTACATTCCCGGTGTTTGATGTTGTCTCATTAAAAACTTTGCCGAGTAACAAAACCATGTGGTATAAAGCAACTTCGGTGAAGGAAAATAGTTCAACACACCATTAGATTCTCCCCCTGATATCAGAAAATTTTCATTAGTCTAATGCAGTCAAAAGGAGTTTATCATACTTTACTTTGGTGACTTGAACGTTTATAAAACCACCCGATTGTTGATTCTAGAAGTTACGTTGCTTAATGGACTATTGTATTTCATTTCTTTGATTCAGATACTTTCAGTAATATCAACACGATCTTTATGTCTTCAACGTTCAACATACTTGATGTTTTTAGTGTTGTCTCGCTAAAAACTTTGTCGAGTAACAAAACCCTTTGGGAAAAACTATTCTCGATCGAAGGGAAAAAGAGTACAACACAACTTCGATTTCGAAGTAAAATAAGTCGACATCATATCCTTGGATCCTCCCCCTAATGTCGGCATCTCCCTATGATTACTTTAAGAGTTGTTCCATACTGTTCCTTTAGTCATGTATTTTTCGAAACTGAATATTGGTAATGACTTAGAAAATAATCTACCATATCTCCCTCTGATTACTTTCGTTGGAGAAGAGATTATTGTTCCTTCTTAATCAACAACTTTTGGATTGCACTTTCATTCGCATTCCTTTTAATGTCTTTGTAGGGATAAAACAAATTTATATCAATGGTTACTTTTAAGTACATGATTACATTCACTATACCATTCCAATGACATTCTGTTGGCGCTGAGCTATATCTATCTAACAAGTTCCTTGAGGATGCAAAATTTTATCGAGTACATTATTATACTAAGTACAACAATGCGTCTATTGTACTTAGATATGGGAATTTCATCTCCCAACAAATCTTCGTCATCTTCCTTTAGACGAAATGGTCACTTACTTACATTTGAACCTCGACTAATCATGAGAGTGCTATCAGGATGCATGTCTTTGTTAAATTGCCTAACAACTTTAGACAAATGCAAAATGGTGGGATAATATACCACAAGCTCAATATTCGGTCGAGCTTTCCCCAGATTTTTCATTTCAAATTCGGATTTCAAATAGCTTTTAAGATATCTTATTACATCAAGAGTACCCATCATGTCTGTACCAATGACATAGATAGCTATAATTCCAAATCACGAACTTTCTTGTGAATACGCAAGGATAAATAACTTACTTGTCTATCCCCTCCAAATCAAATAGTCACTTAGACGGGTATACCACATCCGCCTGATTGCTTGAATCTATAAGTGAGCGTTTTATCTAACTGTAAACGCACTCTGTAGTTTAGAGTCATTTGATTTGGGCAACAAAAGTCTATCAATTACTTTTGTAAATATCTTCTATCTCTTGATTCTTTCAGAGATAGGTAACAACCACATACATATGCTGCATTTCAAGTCCTTTTGAAATTACCAATCTAACTAAGTAGCGGAACTCTATAACGTTCATTACAAGAAAACAATTCCAGGGCTTTGTGAGAAACCTCGCGCCACAAGGCGAGCCATTGTACTTTAAGACTACTTTATTCTCATTATATGCTTTATGACAAATTAATTATGTATGTCCAATAGGATTTACACTCGGTTGGTTAGCACTACCACGCCAAATACCCATATATTTGCCAAAGAACTAAGTTCTACCTGAATTGTCTAGGCCAAATATGTTGTTTATTTGAAATTAATCAAAATAAAGCATGGTTCAATCTCATTGTGCTCTACTTCTGGAGAAACTATTTATAGATTATATCATCACTGTTCACGCATGATCCTTCCATTGACTCATGTGCATTCTCATAATCCTTCAGGATTTCATTGTTCTCTAGAATCATTTAAAACTTCGGAGCGTCCTCCAGTATTGATTCATGGACATAGTCTGAGACAATCAAATGAGATGATTTTATTAATGATACAAATTAGGTTGTGCCTTACTCAACTACTTCCTTTCTAGGTGAGCATTGATCGAACCTGGTGGTTTCTCCATCTTCCTTTTATGGAGCCACGGCCTCAACTACACTTCCACCAAGTGTAATTGGAACACCTTAGTCTATGGTGTACCCCATACTGAGGATTTCTAACCTTGCATGAATATTTGCAGCTAGTATGTGTGATCTTGTCACTTTAGTGACATCAGTGTACATTCTGAAAATTGATTATTCTTTGTCACTTCACATTCATTTGTGGAGTACAAGAATCAATATGAGACACAGTTGGAACACACCATGACAATTCCTGTCGTTTCCTTAGAAAATACTTTTTCTTATCTCCCCCTAAAGACGGGAAGACTGTCTCATTAAAATGACAACCCGCAAATCTAGCGGTAAGAGATCGCCTGCCAAAGGTTTTAAAATGCGAATAATTGTTGGGAACTCATTTCCAACATAACTACTTAACAATTTTGAAGACCCATTATAGTACGATGTGGAGTCGTAATTGCACATATATAGTGCAACCAAAAATGCGTAAGAACATGAACGTCAGGCTTAAATCCAGTTACCAACTGGTACGCATAAAAGGTTGACTAATATTGGGTTTCAAAACGAATTAAGTAAATATGCATCAATATTTCATATTCCCCAAGCAGTTAAAGGTAGGTTTGTACGTATAACCATGCCATAGGAACCATCTGTAACCTTTAATGATAGCCTTTGCGAGACCTTGGGGTATAGGATACTCTGCATTTGATCCTATTAAACATGCAATAACCATCAAGTCCTTTTGATGTACACTCGCTAGCATTTACAAGGGGTGGTGAGTCCTTACATGTAAAATATGTGCTAGTAGTTTTCCGAACGCAAATTTATTTGGAGCTATAATTAGTCCAAAATGTCAAAACATTCACTAGATCCATCAGTCACATCAATGGTCCGCATTCTGCATGAATATTCTTCTAAATTTCACCTTGTTATCTTTGTAATATGGATTGTTTACCATTTGCATCTTAGGATGGTCTCGATCCTGTTTTACTGAAGACTTTGTAAAATAAGTGATATGCTCTCTTACTTAAAAGCATAATGGGAGGGAGAAGGAGGTTGTGCATCTGGTACTTTAGAAAATACTTATTGAGAGATATGCTGTGCGCATTCTGTCAATCTTTCTTTCGTTTTTGTTCACTCAAATAAATTGATGTTCGTATGAGTCCTTTCAAAACAATCATCATGTCACAACCAAAGTGGATTTATGGTTATGTCAAAGCCTTTATGAGTCAATTCCCAAAATTTCATCGTCGGTGTCAACATGGATTCAATAATCCAAATACTATAGTGATTTACACTTCACTAGATTGACTCATTAGTTTCTCTAAAGTCCTTCCAAATATATTAGAGACTAAAAAGATGCAATCAAATTACATTCTCATCACCGTGAGTTACCACATGATATCCACTTGCATGGGTTTCTGTGGAATTTAACAAGGCGTGATTATCTCTTAGTTCTTATAGAGATTATGTAACTTTTAATCGTTATACCAATTAGGCAACAAAGATTGAGCATTCCTTCGCTCGGCTATTACATGTAATGATCCAATCATCACATGGTATTATATAAGGAAACAATTCAACAAGCAGTTTAATATATTTCCTTAAGAGCTTCGTGTAATAAGTGGTGTGGTCTTATTACATAACAAAAGAAAAATTATCTCATTTACTTTAGAGTGTTACAGTTCATGAAGATGATATACTTTTCATCATAATGTACGAATGATCCTTTTAACTCGAGTACTTTTGAGTATATCTCAAGTGATTTAGAGAATTTCAGTCTCATGGAAATGATATATTATTCATTCCGCAAGAGCATACAATGGATATAATTATTCGCAAAAAAAAAATTCCTTTATTTTAGCTAATATAATATCGGTCAAACTATCATGTAGACAATAGTTTAGGATCAAGTCATGCAAAATATAGAATCTAACCATACGAATTCGATTGAATAAAGATAAACAATAAGAAAAATTGGCAAAGTTCTTGTTGCCATTAACGTTGACGTCTAACTATGATATGACCTTTTCCAAGAATACAGTGAGTTCGTTTTCCTTTAAACTCCCTATAACTCTTATAGTTGACTACTAATATATGATACTTGCATTACAACACTTGTACCATTCTCAGTAAAATGCTTATACCAATATTTTCAACTCTCATTCATATGAGTCAGAATTACATCTCTGTCCCATAATAGGTAGATACATTTACTTTGTATCATTATTACTGGATCCAGAATTACATCTCTGACTCATGAAAACTTATGTGAGTTTCTTTTCACAAAAAATGAGGTTTGCTTTAATTACAACATATCATTGTCGAAGTTATTGACTCATTATAGTCTAACAAGTGGATTACATCCCACTGAACATTCAAGTTTTGGGGAAACTGAATGTTTCGACAAACTTCCTTCAAAGCATTACATCGTCTGAAGTTAATATGTCGCCTTGGAAATGTTGAAGGAATGACTTCCTCTTTGAAAGGTGTATCTTTACAAGTTGAAGATTTTTATGATGAAAGTATTGTACTTTTGCACACATACTTCCACATCATAGACTCCTTAATGGTGCTCAAGTACTTCTGAGTTCAAAAGTCAAATTAGAGCCAAGTTGGTTTAGTCAAAGTCTGGTCAACTATTTGGTCAAGACCCGGTCCATTAGGTTGACAAGGTCATGGCTAATGAATATAAACATATATGGTTCATTATATATGAAATATTCAGGCCCATTGATAATAAGTTTGAAACTATTAGTATATGAGCCCAAAACATATCGTTAACCCTAAAAGTTGACAAAATTCTTCTTTCAACTGTTCTGATCGACAGACAAATGCATCGTCATACGATCATGATATATTTTTTACATTCGATTTATCACAATGTTTTGATAAACATATTAAAATTTCAAAGACATCCAACGGCTCTATAAAATATATTTAAGACGCCGTATGACTATTCCGATTCACGTTTCTATGGACACATCAGAAAATATCACGTACTTTGGAGTACTTTTCATGGTTAGTTCTTTAAGAAATTTTTACAGTGCTTTAAGGAGAACAATATGTAAAACATAACAAAAATAAAACATCATCTAACGGTTGTAATTCCTAAAACATATGTTTTAATACGCTGTTATAAATTAGGGTTTTCCTGAACGTACACATATTCATTAAAATCCAGTTTTGGAGATTGCATCTTATTCCGATTTTATTGAAAGTTTAAAACACATAGTAATGACTGATCGGGTTAAACCTATTAAAATTTCATGAAAATCTAACGGTGAAATCTCTAGGTTTTATAATCATACGTTTGTGGAACCCTAATATATACTACGAAAACGAAATTTCTTTGTTCAAAAGAAATACCTGGTAACGCATCCATGATGATAAACAAATAGGATCAGAACCACGCTAATCTTCAACTAATAATCCATAACCAATCTTGAATGAAGAAAAAAAAATTACACCAGTTGGTAGAGTCGTGCATGATAACGTGTTGCAGTGGAAAATATGGAGAAAGTAAAGAGACAAAGAGAGGTTTCTATTGATCAGGATAATAGGGTTACATGGATACAATATCCTTTATATATATGTAAAGGTAAACTCTATGTAACTGGATGGACCACACATCCATGGGCCATGGGCCATAGGCCCTATAACACCTATTGTATTTTTTTCCTGACTTTTGGGATTGACTAAAAACATCCAAAATCCGGACACCCTACAATTAGGGACAGTCGGAAGGACTTCTAAGGAATTGCACAATGGAGACAATTACCAAAAGAAGTACAATTAGAGTGAAGCCTAACTAACCTTTTAAATTTTAGGAGATGGAATATATCCGACTGATGTTACCTCTAGAAAAGAGATTGTGATATGAATAATGTATATGACCTATGAGTCGAAGCAGTACCCATGGAGGGACCATTTGGCCTAGAGGTGTAAAACGTGTCGGCCCTGCATACGAAGTCACGTGCTTCACGTGTCATGTGCCGTGTTGTGCTTTACTAGTCAAAAGCTAGGCACAACACACGAATAAACGTGCCATGTTGTGCCATGCTGGCACACGTGCTATAAACAATTTGAAATCATTTAATGTATACATTAAGTCGGATATTATCACAAGAATTTAATTAGACAACATATCATTTGAAATTATTTCAAATAATTTAGAACATGTAATTGGGGGATATGAAATAGTAATTTTACTGTTCATACCGGCATAGTATTTCAACACAATTTTTTTTTACTATGCCGTTATGAACATATCCCCCAATTCGTTTTCATATCCCCCAATTAGTTATTCATAATTTAACAAGTTTATTCAATAAAAATAAATATCCCATCAAATATAAAATTGGATTATTATCATGTAAATTAATATTCTAGTTAAATATAGGTGACGACATTATAACAACGATATTGAAATATATTTTCCAAATATTAAGGTATTATATGTGTTGTTATAAATAAGCCAGCATAAAATGTTAAAAACTAGGTAGAATAGTAACTCTTTTGTGAAATATACAAAAAATGTGATGTATTATGCCTTGTTATATGATATATTTGTACATGTTATGACGTGCTTTCTTAACGTGCTCTGCTGGGCTAGGCCACGTGCTTATCCGTGCCACGTGTTGTGATGTGCTACTGTGCCAATCAGTCAAACCCAGCACGTCCCATTTAACTAACGTGTTGTGCCATGCTGGGTTAAGTCACGTGTTGGGCTGGACTGTGCTCAAATTTTAGCGTGTTGTGTTGGGTTGTGCTCGTGCTGGCACAACCCAATTTACACCTCTAATTTGGCCCATGGTCCCAAACAAACAGGGAGGCTGAAGATTTGTAAGATTAATTCAGTGTAAGAGTTAGAATAATCCAATTTTAATGGTTGTCGAACGAAAAACGTTTCACCAAGTTGAGCTGGGGCATCATGCAAAAAAAAATTAACAACACTTATTCTTTCTTTCATAAGAATCAAAGTAAGTAAAATTTTTACAAATCAAGACAAACTTTACGCCTTTATTTTTCTTTGCCTTTTTCATTTCAAAGTTTCCAAACGTTTACTTTTTCTTTTGTCCTTGGAGTGGGAATTGGGATTGCAACACATATACATACAATTCAAAACCAAATGACAATGAGTGGATAAGCCTAACATGTGCATTTATGTACAGGTGACATTCGTCGGTACACCCCACGAATAAATATGGATCTATATTTTTTTGTGTTAAAGTCTGCGGGCAGCCAACTCAAAACCAATTGACAATGAGTGGAGACGCCCTTCTATATTATATTTAAGTTAATTATATGGAAACTAACGATGTGGGACTATTTTCCTTTTCAAAATCGCTTAAGGTCTTGCTTTACCACAGAGATTAGCCGGAGTTCGTGATGTTTTGCACGTATCTATGCTTCGAAAAAATGCAGGCGATGAAGATCATCATTCTTTGACCATGGGATGGAGTTAAAGAAAGATGCATACTATGAAGAAAAACCTTATAAGGTTATTGATCATAGAGAGCATGTCCTTCGAAGGAACATCACTCCGATGGTTAAAGTTCAATGACATCATCACAATGACAACAAAGTCACCTGGGAGCACGAGGAAGATAATCTAACTCGTTATGTAAGTACGACTTAATCTCAAGAAAGAAATCATTTTTTTTGGGTAGATTGTCATACCCTTGTCCTAATTGGCCCGACCGAGCGAAACGAGGGAGGACCCTATATATGGTGACTTTGTGTCAATGTAAAACGTGACTTTTTTTTTCAATTAGACAAAAAAGATTGGATTTGGTGTAACCAAAAAGGACGTAGGTGTAATTTTTTAGAACAAAAACGTGTTAGAGGTCCTGGGGTCGAATCCCGTCCACCTCCCAAAATTTCAATCTGTTTTTTTTTCCTTTCTTTCTTTTTCTTCTTCCTCCTCCTGTCGATTTCTCTGTAGTTCCTTCACCATCATCTCTGCTACACTATTTCGGCTTCCACCACTATCACGATTCAAGACCAAACTCGTCACCAGTACACCTCCGCCACCACTAACACCACTCGGTCCACCCGGCATCAGCGGCACCAATACACAAATCAATACGCTACTATTTCCTTTCAAAATTTCAAATTAACAGTTCCAAAATTTCAAATTAATAGTAAACATTTAGTGACTGGTTCTTATGTAAAACTTCTGGTTCATTTCAAAGCTCCATAATTCAAGCTTCCACCAATGTAAGTTTTTGTCTCTATTTTGTTTTTTTATCCACTCTTTCGGTTCAAACTAAAACCTTCAATCAATAGCTATAGATATGAGTCTTATTACATGGATTATCATGCAATTACAAGATTATTTTTTTGAACCATGTAAATAAAGTAAGCGATTAGGCTGTTACTACACGAGGGAATTTGATTCCCAATGAGTCACTTAAAAGGATTTGATTGATTCACGGTGGGATAGCCTGGTCCCAGATTCTAGTCGAATAATTTGCTGCTTTCCTTTCGTCCGCTGCTTCATTTGCTAGCCCGTCTGCTTCCTGATTTCCTTCTCTATATGTGTGTTGGATATTAAAAACTGGAATTTGGCGCACTCTTTTTTTTATTTCTGTAATCATTTCCGAAATATACCAAGGAGCTTCAGTTGGAGTCCTTATGAATCTCATGAGATTTTCTGAGTCCGTTTCGAATAACACTTTTTTTCATTGTCTTACCGTTGCCATTATGGTTGCTAGAAGAGTTGCCCACGTTTCAGCAGAGATGGCATCCGTTATTCCTAAAGGTTGGGCAATAGCCAAAACTATAATTGAGTTTGAGTCATTGTAAATGATCCCTGCTCCTGCTAAACCTGGGTGTCCCCTAGATGCTCCATCGGTATTTATCTTTATCCACTCTGATTCTTGTCTAGTCCAACCTACAAAAATAGTTATTGTTGTTTTGATGTTGCCTGTAGTAATCCTGGTTGGTTTTTCCCCAGGTATTACTGGTGGGGTGAAGTTTTTTTCCCATTCAAATTCTTGTTGTTGTTGTTGTAAAGCTCTTGTGAGAATATCTTGAGGTATAGAGTCAATTTGTCTGAAGACAAGTTCGTTCCTTGTAGTCTAGAGGGACCAAAAGAGATAACAATAGGTTGTGGTGGAAGCTGAATTGGCCGTGGATTGAAGAATTTGGGATATTGTTGTTTTAGTGGTTATGGTAAATGGGTGGTTAATGATGTTGGGGTAATTTATTCTTATGAGATTGGATAGCCTACTCCAAGTGTCCATTGCGTTCCGGCAGTGAATAAGCATGTGTTTTGTTGATTCTGGTTCTTTTCTACATCTTGGGAAAATATTGGAATTGGAGAGGTTGATATGGTGTAAAAAGGAGAAGGTTGGAAGACCTTCATTGATATATTTCGACAAGAAAAGATGAATTTTTGGTGGACATGGTAATGTCCACAGGAATTTGGTGCGTGGAAGAGGGTTTTGTTGTGAACTTATGTCTTGTTGGATTATACTGTTATATCCAGAGTCTGTGGTATAATTACCATATTTAGATAGTTGCCAATAGATTTTGTCTGAGGTGTTTTTATTTGGGATATGGATGTTTATTATATGTTGGATCGTTGTTGGTGGGAGGTTGAGTAATTGATCATGTTTCCAGTTATGGGTGATATGGGTCAATGATATCTGCAACTGTTTGGATAGGGTAGCATTGGGTAGGGTTAAGGTTTTGAAAATGAGGTATCCATTTAGCCTGTATAGGTGTTCCTAAACCGTTTCCTATGCGGTGGAAAATATGTTGTTTGAAGTATGGAATGAGAGTTGACATTTGCTTCCATTGTGGGCTGGCATTATTCGGAACTTGTATTGGTACCTTGAAATATAGGTTGATGATTAAGGTATTTCTCGTTATATAGTTTGGTGCATATTTATTGAGGCTTGTCATGAATGTTCCAGATTCGTTTCATGAACAAGGCCTTATTGTGGTGACTACTATTTCTAATGCCTAGTCCTCCTTGTGCAATTGGATTGTTTAGCTTGATCCATCCTAAAATATGGAGTTTCCTAATGGAAGAATCATGGCCCCAGATGAAATTCCTAGTTATTATATCTATCTATTTGTGGACGTGTGTGGGAAAAAGTTGAGTTTGCATAAGATGGTTGGAAGTTGGCGTCAGAGATGTTTTAATAAGAATTAACATTCCTGCAGGCGTGAGGAATTTTTTCATCCAACCTTGAGCTTTGCGAGCCAATCTTTGAAGTAATGGTTCAAAAATATGTCGAGAAGTTCTTTCATGTTTGAATTGTACTCCAAAATATATAGGAAGTGTGGATGTGGTTGGCATGTTGAAGAATTGTTGTACGGTTTGTATTTTATGAGGATGTAAGTGCGGATGGTGTATGATTGTGGATTTTGAGGTATTGATATGTTGCCCGGCAGAGGTGTTGTAGAAGTGCAAAGTTTTAAGCAGATGATGATTACTATCTTGAGTTGCTTTGTATGAGATGAGGAGGTCATCCTCATACATTAAATGTAAAATTGGAAGAGCTTTTGTGAAATGCGAAGACCCCCAACCAGAGTTTTTGCTTCTAGGTTGCCCAGATTTGTTGATAAAATTTCTGCACAAATAATGAAAATATAGGAAGATATGGGATCTCCTTGTCTAATCCTCTCGTTGGGGTGATAAAACCATGAGGTGTTCCATTGATGTTTATTGAGTAGGATACTGAAGTAATACATAACATGATAAAATCCACAAAAATGGTTGGAAATCCCAGTTTAGTGAAGGATTTTTTGATGAACCCCCAGTCTAGGTTGTCATAGGATTTCTTAATACCTAATTCCATAGATATTTTTGGATCCTTGTTGTTTGCGGATGTTCTGATGTGATGAGATAGTTCTCCCGCAATTGCTATGTTATCATGTATAGATCTCTGTGGAACGAAGGCACTTTGATAAGGACTTATTATGAACGGTAGGAGTGGTCGTATATGGTTCACTAGGATTTTAGAGATCATTTTGTATGTAACATTGCAGAGGATAATAGGTTTGAAGTGGGAAGGTTTAGTTGATGTGTCCCTTTTTGGAATTAGGGTGATGTTTGTGTGATTCATTAGAGGGTGGATGTTTAGAGAACAAAAAAACTACGTACCATAGCAACCAGTTGAGTGTGAGTAGTTTCCCAGAAAACCTTAAAAAAATTACTGGTATAGCCATCTGGTCAAGGAGCACTTTCAGAATTTATGGAAAATTGAGCTTGTTTGATTTCTGCTATAGTTACTTCCTCGGTAAGCTTGTTACTTTGGTTCGGTGTCAGTCTTGGTGTGATTTCCACAAATAGATCCCCATCTATAATTGTTGTTGGGGCTGTGTATTGGTTAGCGAAATGATCGAGGATAATCTGGATTACCTGAGTTTGGTCGCTGACCCAGTTATTTTGAAGATTCTGAATTTGTTGAATATTATTGTGACTGCGGTGGATAGTTTCTTTTGTGTGAAAGAACGTCGTATTATTGTCTCCTGACGTTAACCATTGTATTCTGGATCTTTGTTTCCAATATGTTGCATGACATTGTAGGAGGCTTAAGTGATGTGTTCGAAGATATTTCTATTTTTCTAACTAGTACTCCAGGTGTCTCCCATTTCGAGTAGCACACTGATGTTGAGCCCATTGAATTTATGTCGTTGACTACTTTATTAAGTTTGGAAGGTGACCGAAATTTTCTTTATTCCAATCCATGAGTATTTTCCCAGTTGTGATTAACTTGAGCTGGAGATTCAGAGCTGGTTCTAAATCATGCCGCTGAATCCATGCTGATTCGACTATTTGCTTGAGATGTAGGCGGTTTATCCACATATGCTCAAACTTATAATTTTTTTGTCCATGCCAGTCTATTGTTTTAGTGTTCAGCAATATTGGCGCATGATCGGAAGAAATTATAGGGATGTGAGTGACCGCTTCATGAGGATTGGTTGTCCGCCAGTGTGGTGTTGCGACTGCTCTATCAAGTCTTTCCAGAATGTTGTCTTCACCTTGTTGTTTGTTTGTCCAAGTGTACGTGTCTCCACGGAATCCAAGGTCGATGAGTCCCATTTGATCTATCATGGTGAGGAAAGGTTGAGTTTGACTATATGTGACTTGTCTTCCGCCATTTTTTTCGGATTGATGCGTTACCTTATTAAAGTCACCTATTAGCACCGATGAGGTTGAATTGTTTATGTCGGGGAAGATGGATGGGAAACCTCACCACAAATCGGTTATAGTGCTTGGATGAGGAGGATCGTAGATTCCCGTGCAAAGCTAGGGAGTTCCCGGAGAAGGGGGAGTGACTAGAACATGGATGTAACTTTGTGATTGGAACAACACTCTAATGTTAATGTTACTTTTACAAATAAGGCAGAGACCTCCTCTTCTTCCAGCTTTGGGCATAGTGGATATATTTTGGTAATAAAGGGATTGAGCAATTCCCGCCATATGTCTTTCATTTGCTAAAGTTTCATAAAGAAATAACATTTCAGGTTTGTGTAAAGAGATTAGCCCTTTAAGATGTTGAATAGTGGGTGGGTTATTGATTCCTTGACAATTCCATGCCAAAATATTCATGATTGTTTTCGGTTATGGGCTTAGGTATGATGGGAAAGAAAAATGGATAATGGTTAATGTGTTTGAACCGACCCAATTTAGGGTTTTGAGATGCTTATGATGGCAAGGAAATGGGTGTGGTTTTGTGATATGTGAGAAGGTTTTTGACTTGCGAAGAGGTAGCGAGGACAGACTGCAAAATTGCTTTAAGCTTGTAAGAAACCTTCCTGAAGCACAACTAATCAAAAGATCCAAAAGCTCCTAGTTGATTCGGAGCTTAAAGGAAGAGATACAACTTGAGAAGAGGTATGGCGTCTGATACTAGAACCGAATTTAGTAGTAGACTAAGAAAACTTATATTAAGCAAGGGAAATGACAAATACAAAAGCACTCTGTAACTCAGAGAGATTACAAAACCATTCCCTATAAGACTTGTACACACCCAAAAAAAAGAAAAAAAGAAAAAACTCTGTAGCACCAGAGATGACTCGATGATAATAAAGGGTAGTTTACAATTTGAGCAACTAATATGAAACACCGAGCCGGATTGACCAATCAATGATTATTTAAAATGAAATTCTCAAATGTAACTACTGGAGTAATGAAGGTATAACTGTGCTAGTGCTTAAATGTATACTTTTATTACGGATAAATTTGAAACACTTAAGAATAACTTTTGCTCAATGAGTTTGAAATTGATTGTATTCTTAAAAATTTTAATAGATTTTTATGAGTTGGTATTGTCAATATGCGATTTTAGAGTAATGGGTCCTTTTACATGTTCTTTACATGCGGTTTTAGATATTGATCGTATTTCTACATTATGTTACAACCAATATTTCTAGAATCTTTATGGAGTGTTCTTGTAATGTTTAGTAAAAGTCAGACTGGTACAATTTATACAAGGAAGATGATGGATTTGGAAAATATTTATTACATCTTGATTGCCAGTTGACACATTCTTTATAATCCACTTATGCTTGTTAAGCTTGACTGGGTATTTTCGATTACTTCGTTTAACATGTCCTACCTACATTAGCATTGGCTCTACCAAATGATAGGGGATGAAAGATCCACTATCATATACAATTAGTGGAAAATTTGCAGAGCTCAATTGATCCAGTTAAGTAGTTAAGTTGATGGAGTCGTTAAAATATGCATGTGACGCAGTCGGCTGTTTAGGAACCCAGCATCACTCGCAATTCTTTTTTGGAAATTATGGTTCTCAAATTATATGCTAAATTTCGTGCATTTTTTTTACTGGTATTTGAACAGTTGAACTAGGAGTTGGCGCATGATCGTTATCCTGTTATCCTTAAAAAATCTATATTTTTCTATTAAATAATTGGACTAATTTGAGGCTATTTCTTTTTTTTTTCCTTATCAGCGAACATAATTTGTAGGCTATTTTCTAACATAAGGAAGGTTTCTAGTAGTGTTTCACAACCAAACTTGGCCTTCCCCATACACGAAATACAACATTTCATCTTGATGGATGCATAGACTAGTCTACACGGGCTATTCTTATTCCTCTTTAGAACATGAATACGTACCCAAACCTCTAAATATTCCATTTACAAGTTTCCACTGATGACATGTTTTGCTAAAATCTATAGGCGTGTAAATATGTGCAGAAAATGAATCTTGTATGCACAAATTAACTGGAATTTGGATTTTCTAATGATGGCAGTGTTGGAAATAATATGCGGATTCGGTTTTTCGGAAACCTGTTCATGCGACAAACACAATAATAATAAGAAGAGAGTTAGAAAGACTTATCGGATTGGTTGATCGAGGAGAGGTAATCCTCTTTCCTTAAAGACAATTCATCCCCGCATACGGTGCTCACGGTTCTACGGATGTCGCCTTCCAAGATACAACGATCACGCCTTATAGTAAGTAGCACTACAATACTTTTAGGCCATCGAATGTTGACAATTACTGTGCTTTTAAGTGACTCTGACTCTTGACTTCAAAATATGTTTTCTACTTCTCAAAACCTTGTAAAAACCCATACAAAACTAAAACAAGAGATGAGTATTTATAGAATCAATAGTGACTCTATAAGGTGTCTTTTCACCTAGTGGTGACTCTCCATGGCCAATGGCGACTCACCATAACATCTATTCACGGCTAGATGTCTTATGGTGAAAAGGTACACATCTCTTGGAGTTTCAAATTCAAAATCAATTTTCACTCACACAAATATTTTACCCAAAATTCCAACAATCCCCCACATGAGTGAAAAATACTGACTCAACAACACTTACAAACTTTTAAGAGCACATGCAGAAAATATAATGCATCGGTAAATGGTAGCTTTTGGCTTTGAACCAAACCTAGTGAAAATCTACCGGATTTACTAGCCAATTAGTGGACGCGATGTCGTTGAACTGTCAGCCGTTTATGTAAATCGATATAATAAATCTCACACATTATACCTCCTTATAATCGTCAAATTCTCGGTTGTGTTCATTTCGGCCCCGAATGTTCTTGGAATTCTATGAGTGCTCTAGATTAACCTAGCTTTTGAAGTTATCATAGAAGCGGCCCCACTTCTCACTCATATAGGTGATCTCCTATTTGAAAGTATCCTGCCATACTTTTCTTAGTTAGACTAAGCTATTGGAATCATTAAGAGAAAATCTCAACCTATTACGTGACAGGAACCACTGACTCTTATCATAGGAATGGGAAAGAGAAAAACTCTTCCAGTATTATCTGGCGAGTTCGTCACAACTTAGTTTGCCCTTTTGAACCTAGACCATGGGATCTCCAATCGCTTAGGTTGGGTTACCACTGCAACTTACTCTTTAATAAGGCTATAAGCCCATTCCCCTCGACATGCAATTATAAGCTCTCCCTTGAATTTGTATCATTTACCGTCTTGATACAATTCCCAAATACTATTTCTTTTAGATGCGTGCATTAGAGAGCAATTGCTTTATGGTATTGCGTTGACCTTGTATTGGAAGGAACATACCATAACACCATTTTAGGCACCTCACATTTTGATGAATTTTTCATTATAACACTCTTGTTATATGACAACCACCCCTACAATTCTGTGTTTCACTGGTTTTCTAAAAATCCATATATAATCTCAGTAGGTAAAAACGTTACTTCGCTTTTCCCTTAGCAATAGTGGTGCCGTGATAAAATTTCAGTTCATTTCATCTGGTCCTATTTGCAGCTTTGCAAACAAAGTAAATTCAAAATTAATTTGATTAAATGTCTTACCAGATTGTATTGTAATACCAATCATGCACTAAGCCTGACTAGCTATAGTATCGTAATAAGCCTAAGCCAAATACAATTATTGATTAAGGATCACATGTAACCACGATCCTAACTTGTTTGACTGAAGGCATTTACATAGTATAAACTATTATGCAAATGAATGCCGTATTTGCAGGGCCAAACTATAAGCGCTGCAATTTTTCGATAGCCTTCATAGAACTCTTCATTCATTCGGCCATTGCACTTGCCGATTTATCAATGTGAGAAACCATTCTCGTATGAGAAGACGATTTGGTATGTACCCTTGAATCGCTCTCTATGAATTCATCAATAA
Organism: Papaver bracteatum; assembly: GCA_023529315.1. Classification (NCBI taxonomy): domain Eukaryota; kingdom Viridiplantae; phylum Streptophyta; class Magnoliopsida; order Ranunculales; family Papaveraceae; genus Papaver; species Papaver bracteatum. The sequence goes on from JAJJWX010000122.1 coordinate 67,068, forward strand.
TGGAATCCAATCTTTTAACATTTGGACTTCCATTCCCTTGCGAATTAATATTGGCTCTTTCCCTTTTGGCTAGATTTGCTAATCAGGACATGCCTAGAGTTCATCAACCCTTCTAGTACTACTGTGATCGACAAAGACAGTAAAGGGTACAGTAAACCTTGAATCTATTCTCATCCATTTGTTTGTTTGCCACTAATGGAGTTCACAGAGGGAATCAATGTCAACAAAGTTTCTCAAGGGACAACCTACATCATTTCCCCCCACATTTCATGGCTATACCCAAATAGTCATGAAACCACGGAAATAGATTCCATCAAAAGAAGATATCACGGGTCATGAACCCACAAAATTGGATTTGATTCCGGAGAAGTAACTTAATAGAAGTCAGGAACTTAAATCATCACAACTCACAAGGAAACTAGATTAGATACTTATCTGTTTGGATAGCATTTTCCTTAGCAATAAACATTTTGTATCTATTCACCACTGTCTGAAATCAACATCACGTAGCCGATCGATCGATATCCTGATTACTGTTATTTTTCCTTTTGCATTCCTTTCTAGTTCTTTTGCAAACAGAGAACAAACTTTTAGACAGAAAAGAAGTTATCAGTGCCAGTGAGATGAACCAGAGAAATTAAAGGAGGAAAATAACAGAAATTTATGAAACGGAACGGTATGAAACGGTTCCCGGGTGACGATGTGTCTTTTCGTGAAACCCACATCATTCAAAGAGTCGTGTAGTAAATCTGTTGACAAGACACCTTAGTTTCATCACGAGACTCAATTAAATAATCAATGAATAGTTGCACAATCAAACTAAGCCATGTTGAATCATGTACAGAAGGATTATAATTTTGGTATTGTGTGTTTGGATGTTGCAGCATCAGGTAAAGAGATATCGAGTTTCCCTTTTCATCTGGTCACTGGGTTCTTGTTAAAGAGAACACAAAAAATTTCTGGATTGAAATTTGGTGCGTATTTTCTGACATTGGATGGATTCACTTCATTTTTAAATGAGAATTCCTAAATAAAAGGAAACCAAATTCCAGCAGTAGGGTGAAGACATTACTGCAAGTCTTTAGCATTGAAGCTTGTCTTTCTTGCTTTGTTTTTCTTCGTTTTCGGATATGCGTTTTCAGATATACATTTTCGGATATGCATTTTATGTTTTAGTTGATGTAAATTGTTGGTCTTTGACCATGATTTTTTGGCTTGGTCGGCCCCCACCGCGTGCGGTCATCCAGTAGTTATGCGTCGTTAAATACTTTCTCTAAATTTGGGTAAGTATTTAGTTTTACTCATGAAAGTTTAGTGGCCGACAATTATCGTTTGTTATGGAAATTTTTGGATTGAAAAAAAGAAGCATATATAATACATGAGTTGGAAATCAATAATGATAGGTTGACCGTGAAAAAAAACGGAGAAAAAAACCCTGCGAGAGAAAGGCAGGACCCAATTCTCACCATCCCTGTGCTAGTGCTAGAATAGCTTCCCTAGCAGCCCTTGGATCTCTCCACGGTTTTTTCCCGGGATATTTCGGGCGTAAGTGTAGCATCATCCGTAGGAGACTAGGGTTTAAATAATCTCCTCTTCTCTAGAAAAATCATCCGTCTAAAGTTTTGTTCTTTGGGGTTCCTTAGTTGTTATGAGTGAGGTTTTGGAGAAGAAGGAGACTGATTTAGGATCCAAAGCTGATATTTATAACGAGATCATTATTGCCGCGAAAAAGGTAGGGTTTCTAATCCTTATACCCATTTATGTTCGGTCTAATGACCCTGAGTAGCTCCGAACACGAAGGATTTAAGGATTTTCTATCAATGTTTTGGTAGCTTTCAAATGATCGATGCTATATATTTATTATAAACTGTGGGTAGCCAATATGGATGAAAAATGATTTAAATAAGATGTTTACTGTTGAAGTTTGTCGTCATCTTTCTGCTAGTTAGTCTTTAATATAGCTTGATGGAAGAAATAGCTTATCTCATATTGATTTACAAGGGTTAGTCAAATGAGATTTTAAATGACTTTCAGAGAATTTTCAAATCCACTATTAGTTTATTGAGACTTTTGACGAGTCTCCTAATATCTCTTGTTATTGGTTAGAAATTTTTTGAAGTCATTTAAATTCTCTGAAATTCCATGTTATTGGATTAGGATTTAATAATAGTCACTCCAACATCCATATTATTCGAAGAATTGAAAGTTATTGATTTATTGTTTTCAGAGATTTGAAGAGCTTTTTTTAAGAAAATAAACATGGTAGAAATCTCTCCTCAAGAGATGATATTTCTGGAGACTTATAGAAGCTTGGGGAATATTTGTTTTTGAGAGAGTAAGACTATTTTTTTTTTAAGCTGATGACCAAGTAATTTACTATTTGCGGAGTAAACTAGTGGCGAGATTGCATAGAAAACCATTTTATATGATACGTATCAACAACCTAAAAACTCAATACCATCCCTCACTCTAGAATAAAAATAGCACTGGTGGAGCTTACCCTCTCTCCTATTGGTTGGTGAGCGTAACCTCGCATTCTCATTGGCTAATTGAGAAACCATTCGTATTCATCGGATGAAATTCGTTAAATATGGTGCGTTGATCTGACAATGTGCGGTGTAGATTGGGTGGATTATTTGGACACGTGCGACGGACGACCCTCATTATTTAGAAAAATTGCTATATTAATTTCGTGCATTTATTGTGAAAATCAAGAAAATAAAAAAAATTACTATATTAATTTCGGATATTTATGATTAAAATAAAAAAAATCAATTCAACATATTTATGGAATAAAATAAAATAATTTATATTTTTTGAATCTTTAATAATTTCATGTATTTATTATAAAAAATCCGGAAAATAAAAAAAAATACTATAATAATTCTTACATTTATGAATAAAATAAAATAAAAATCAATTCAACGTATTTATGGATAAATTAATGAGATTTATGTATTTAAAATCTTTTATAAGGAAAAAAAGAAAAAAATATAGAAATGACAAAAATATTACTATATTAATCTTTTATAATTTCATGTAGTTATTATAAAAAAATCCGGAAAATAATAAATAATACTATATTAATTTCGTATATTTATGACTGAAATAAAAAAAAAATCATCTCAACGTATTTAAGGAATAAAATAATAAGTTTTAAATTCGTAAAATATTTTGTAAGGAATTTGTTTTTCTGGAAATGGTAAAGAAAACTACTATATTAATTTTGGCATAAATCTACAAATTACTATAATAATTTCAATATTAATGATAAAAATCAAGAAAATTAAAAATATGCACATTACTATATTAATTTCGAATATTTATGATAAGAAAGTTCAAGGAAAAAAAAACTTCGTATTTATGATAACAATCAAATTTTTGTTTCGGATTCTCTTTAAGAGAAAAAATCAGACTTATAATACTATATTAATTTTGGGATTTATGATATATCCAGTTATATACTAAAAATACTATATTAGTCGATCATCTTTAATTACTTGAAGATCTTAATTATATTCTTTAATTGTTAAAACAGTCTAAATTATTGATTTACGGTGGCGTTTAAAATCTAAACAAATTTATAATACTATATTAAGTTTTGGCCTTTATGATTTATCCAAATATATACTAAAAACACTATATTGGTCGATCAGCTTTAATTACTTGAAGATCTTAAATATATTCTTTAATTGATAAAACAGTCTAAATTATTGATTTACGGTGGCGTTTAAAATCTAAAGAAATCTTCAAAATTAAAATTGTGTGATATTTTTTCTAAATAAAATTTATATATGGGTAAAAAAAAACTTTGTATTACTTTGAATATATAAAATAAACTAAATTCGGTGGTTTGCTTGAATATTAATATTAATTATTCTAAGAGGACATTTAGATAACCCTAAATTTTCGAAATAGTTAAGGGCATTTTTAAAATAATAAAGGACAGAAAAATCTTTGATATATTAAAAAAAAACAGATTTAGAGTTAATTTAGTTTATTTGGTATGAGAATCCAGACAATAGATTTACTAACCAGAATAAACTTGGTTGGAGATAAATAAATATTTTCATGACCATTTAACGCAATTAAATTCCATAACATTTCTCATTGTTTTCTTTGCAGACAAGTTTCAAGGGTCTATATAAAGGACATAGGTGGTGCTACACACCTACACCACGTATCTGCCAAAAGAAACAGCGAAATGGACAAGGCGAATATGGCTTCGGAGGGAAATCTCAAGGTTTGCGCTTTTTATTTCAGTGATTGTATATACATCTGTGGAGAATCATTCTTTCAGGATTTTTTTTGTTTGTTCTTCCTTTATGTGAAATCTGTACTGACCGATGCATAGATGCAGACAAACAAGCTTGGAAGATGGTATATGCCCGTTCAAGAATCTCATAAGGAATCAGGTTGCTCAGAAGGTTGTGCAAGCATTGGTGCTAAATAAATGGAGATTGGGAAAAAAAGAAAAAGAAAAAGAAAAACTATGGAGTCTTGACCTTCATCCCATTGATCAGGAAGTGAGTTAGTAGATTACATTTTCCTTTCGCATGCATTTGAATTATTTATAAACTGGTTTAATATTAGATTTAATAAATGTAGGGTACTTATATGCAGGCCAGAGTAGGTAAAGATCAAATACAGTTGTTTGAAAGGAAAGTTGATAAGGGCCGTGTGTATTCCATTCATATATTTAGCATTGCAAAACCAACTGCCGGATACAGGATTGTCCCTTTCAACAATGATAGGTGGCTAAATAAATTTTCCAAGAGTTTTTTTTGTATTGAAAAAACATTGCATGCATATAACATTTACCTCTTCATATATGATTCATGCAGCTGTGATTGGAAGGCTTAATTTAGTGACAACCGATTGTGACAAAATCAGTTGAGGAATGTGAAAAAAAACAAGTGATGTATATATGCGAGAGATTGTGATAGAAAATGAAAGGTATATTTGGTCGTTTTTCGTCAGTTGTTTAGTTTGGTATTATGTGGACTATTCTAAATGATTTTTTGTTTGTGCTAGGGGAACTACAATGAAAGTAACACTCTGGGTGATTTGGTGAATGTAATAAAGGATGGAATGCCGGAGAGTTGTGGGAACGTACCTGTGGTGATGATTATTGCTGGAACATATGTAAAATATCATTTGGGTAATATGCTTGATCGCATAACGCTTTGGTGCATAAAAGTTGGTTTTGCTCGGCTATGAATGTTGATGTAATATCACATTATAGGTGCAATTAGCCTCTGTACTACACCTGCATCAAGGGTATTCATGGATCTCGATGTTCAACATGTTCATGATTTCAGAAAAAAGTAAGACTAATCAACAATTTCCTCTTTCCATTATGGAAAGATGGTTTTGCGGGTTTATGATGTATTTCTTTCTTTCTTTCTTTACGTATCTCTTTTAATAAATGAGGAAAAACATATAGAGTTCATTTGTAAACTGTTGAGGAGTCCTGCAATGAGTTTAGAATATACGCTAATTTTTTTGTTTACAAGTATGTTTATATAGCCATATAAAGTTTAACTATAAGCTGTTGGGAAGTCCTATAATGAATCTATTTTCAATAGATGCCAATCTTTTTCTTTGTTTGCAAGTTTAGGCACACATTAGGATAAAGAAGTTTTTCTTTATCTGCTACTAAGAGGCAACTGTTTTGGGATTGGCACATGGTTGGAAAAGTTGGAAAACTATTTTATGTTATAGCATGTGTTTTTTAGTGTGTCTAATATCAGATACCGGTGCAACTATATACTGAGTGCGATTTTTCATTTAACTAAAAAGAGTTAGTGCATGAGGTTGGTGACTATTGAGCAATTGAGTTCACTGTTTGATTCTTAGCACAGGTATATGATTTCCGAAGAAAGATATAACAATGCATTTGCATTTCCTTGATTACATCAACTTCGACGGGAAGCACTTTATATTCTTTGCATTATTTAGGGTTGACAATCTATTTTATCTTAATATTATCTTTTTAGTATGTCTAATATCAGGTATCGATACAACTATATAATGAGTGTGATTTTAAATTTAATTATTGGGACTTGGATATGATTATTAAAAAATATAAATCGGTAAATTTCCTTGATTGTGTCTCCTTTAATGGGAAGCATTTCATATGCTTTGCAATATTTAAGGTTGAAAATCAATTGTAGGTTAACAATAAATACAATGCTGACCAGCTAGAGTCGTACATAAATACACTTTAGATTCCCTTTGCCAATAAAAATACTCCAATTATTAGTAAACAATCCTTACGGTTAACACAACAATCATGGGTATTCAAACAAGGTCATATTGGGATATTAGTGCATTTTCTTGATTACAACTTCTTTGACGGGAAGCAATTCATCTGTTTTGCACTATTTAGAATCTGAAAGATATTTTTTTATGTTATATAGTGTGTTCTTTTAATGTCTATAATTAATATTAGATATTGATACAACTTTATCATATAAGTGTGATTTTTCATCTAATGCATATTAGTGCATTTCGTTGATTACTTCTTTGACGGGAAGCACTTCATATGCTTTGCAGTATTTAGGGTTGGCAATCCATTTTTATTAATTTTGTGTTATTTTGGTGTATCTAATCTCAGATATCAATACAACATGTGTCATTTTCATTCAACTAAAAGAAGTTGAACCTTGGAAAAGCAGTTGAGTTGGCCGCTTGATTTTTAACGCGAGTATATGACTTCTAAATAAAAATACATATGTGCATTTCCATGATCACAATTTCTTTGACGGGAAACACTTCATATGCTTTGCATTATTTAGAGTTGGCAATATATTTTATATTAATATCATGATTCTTTTTGGTGTTCTAATATCAGATATCAATACCTATAATAATGAGTGTGATTTCCCATTTAGCTATAAGAAGTTGCAATTGATTTTTTCCCTTGATTCTTAACGTAAATAAGATATTTTCGAAGAAAGATATATCAGTGATTTTCATTGATTGCATCTTCTTTGATGGGAAGCACTTCATATGTTGTGCACTATTTAGAGTTGGCAACCTGTTTTATATTAATATCGTGTTTTTTTTAGTTTCTCCAATATCAGATTTTGATACAACTATATAAGTTGGAGCTTGGAAAATAAGTTGAGTTGGCCTCTTGATTTTTAACGCGAGTATATGACTTCTAAAAAAACTTATATATGTGCATTTCTATGATTACATTTTCTTTGACGGGAAGCACTTCATATGCTTTTCATTATTTGGGGTTGGCAATCTATTTTATATTAACATCATGATTCTTTTTAGTGTTCTAATACCATATATCGATACATATATAATGAGTGTGATTTTCCATTTATCTATAAGAAGTTGCAGTTGAGTTTGTCCCTTGATTCTTAATGTAAATAAGAGATTTTCGAAGAAAGATATATCAGTGATTTTCCTTGATTACATCCTCTTTGACGGGAAGTACTTCATATGGTGTGCACTATTTAGAGTTGGCAATCTATTTTATATTAATATCGCGTTTTTTTTAGTCTCTCCAATATCAGATCTTGATACAGCCATATAAGTTGGAGCTTGGAAAATCAGTTAAGTAGGACACTTGATTTTAACGCAAGTATGTGACTTCTAAAGAAAAATATATATGTGCATTTCCATGATTACATTTTCTTTGACGGGAAGCACTTCTTATGCTTTGCATCATTTAGAGTTGGAAATCTATTTTATATTAATATCATGATTCTTTTTAGTGTTCTAATATCAGATAATCGATACATATATAATGAGTGCGATTTTCTATTTAGCTATAAGAAGTTGCAGTTGAGTTTGTCCCTTGATTGTTAACGTAAATAAGAGATTTCGAAGAAAGATATATCGGTGATTTTCATTGATTACATCTTCTTTGAAGGGAAGCACTTCATATGATTGCGTTTTTTTTTTAGTCTCTCCAATATTCGATTTTGATACAACTTTATAAGTTGGAGCTTGGAAAAATAGTTGTGTAGGCCGCTTGATTTTAACGCGAGTATGTGACTTCTAAAGAAAAATATATATGTGCATTTCCATGGTTACATTTTCTTTGACGGGAAGCACTTCTTAAGCTTTGCATCATTTAGAGTTGGAAATCTATTTTATATTAATAACATGATTCTTTTTAGTGTTCTAATATCAGATATCGATACATATATAATGAGTGCGATTTCCCATTTAGCTATAAGAAGTTGCAATTGAATTTGTCCCTTGATTCTTAAAGTAAATAAGAGATTTTCGAAGAAAGATATATCAGATATTTTCATTGATTACATCTTTTTTTGAGGGGAAGCACTTCATATGTTGTGCACTATTTAGAGTTGGCAATCTGTTTTATATTAATATCGTTTTTTTTTTTAGTATCTCCAATATCAGATCTTGATACAACTATATAGCAAGTATGATTTTTCATTTAACTACCAAGAGTACTGACATTGGCAATGAAATGAAGTACTTACTGATTTTAAAGGTTGGTATAATTTTTCAAAAGTGTTTTCTTTAAGAGGATTTCTTAATCTCCAACACTTTAAACAATGTGTAATTGGTGAATAATTTGGTTACGACTGTTAATCTACTAAATGATAATTGTTGTTTTCATTATACACTGTAATTGTTGATTAAGATCCCTTCTTGGAAAGTCTAATTATGAGTTAGTATTTATAGATTAATCTATTTTACTTTTGAGATTATTTAGATCTATTTATTTCAGTTTATTTGTAGAATTGAGTACTATTTTATTATATTGAATGAAATTAGTTCCAAAACAATCTGAGATCTTTAGATTATAATAATATTATACATTTGATTATTAGAAAATTTTAACTTTCAGTTGTCAATCAATTGGATAATAGTTCTATATAACTTATTAGAACTGACGGGTGCAGGCGCAACCCCGTCTCAAAGGACACTAACCAACGGCATAAGAAATTCCAGCAGTCCCGATGCGTATCACGGGTTTCAAACTAGTCCGTATAAACTTTGGCAAATGCTACCCGCACGACGGTGCATTGCAGCACTATAAGCTAGCCAACACCAGCCGTTTGATCACACAATTCTATGATCTAGACTGTGGTACATCAATCTTTATATAACAGGAATTAACGAAGTCTCTTTTGATGTTATCTCTAGATTTTAGTCAAAACATTTTCTTATTCTATATTCGAAAATGATTAATGCACCGCGGCTGTGCACCGCACCCAGTCCCGCGGAGAGAGAGTGTGACACATAAATAAAAAAGTGGCCCCCACCAATGGCTCCCACCCCCTGCTAATCACCACACCTTTCCCTGTGAGCCGTTGGATTTCGTCTCGGTGCACACGGCGGTGCACACGGCGGTGCACAGCCGCGGTGCGTGTATCATTTCCCTTCTATATTTGTTCTTCCTTCTGTGATTTTTTGCATTTACATTTTTCCTCTGCAACTAAAATTCAAAGTTATTTTCATTAACTGATGAATAAGGATAAAAATTAGCAGAACCCTAGCTTAATCCAAGTACAAAAGAGGAACCTCCGTATAACATCACACAACTTTTTTTTCTAATTATTTGAAGTCCTTCAATTTAACATGTATGGTGTTGTTGATGTACTTGCAGGTTGTAGTGCATGAGCAATTGTAATTGAAATTTCTAAATGGGTTCTTAGCCGAGTATTCTAGGATGGGTTCTTAGCAGAGCCTCCATTAATGGTTCATGCTATGATATAGTAATATTCAGATTATTCCTGAAATATTAATTTAATCAAGAATTAACGTGATTCAATATTCCAATCTGTCATTATGAGTCGGTAAAAATGTTCCGATTAGATGATTCATTAATGGAGGTAGTGAAGAACTGTATCTGTCTTTGAGAAGAAGAACAGAGTTTGTTTGAGAAATAATCGATTTTTTATTTTTTTTATTTTTTTTGGGCACCTGGCTAGGAGTAGTTAATAAAACTTTTAATCTAAAAAGAAAAATACGAATCGAATGGCTAGCAACCTGCTAGCTTATACAGCTTTTTGGCGCGGCATCGCGGGATAGCACGACCCACTAAAACTTAATGTTAAGAGCAATTGCAATGGGATGACTATATTCAAAGACTAAAAATAAAAATGAAAAACTAAAATAAATGGGTTTAGTCCGTGGGGAGATGTTACAGTAAACTAAAAAAATTTGGTCGGGCGCAACTTTAAATCTCGCCCCACTTAAAAACAAATTCTTCAAGCACAACTTTAAATTACGCCCCACCATCAGGCGCACTTTAAACATCCGCCCCACCATCAGGCGCAACTATAAATTACGCCCGTTTCAAACGCAACTTCAAACACTACAAAAAAAGGTCCTATTAGTGAGGGTAAAAAACCCGTCACAAATAGAAAAAAACCGTCTCAAAAAGCGAAAACACCGTCACAAATGAGTATTTGTGACGGTCGTCCAACCGTCTAGACTAGTGGTGTCACAAATGTTATTGGTGACGGTTTTCCTCTTTTTGTGGCGGTTTGGTCAACCGTCACTAATAGATTTCCTATCTGTGACGGTTGTGTGGCCGTCACTAACTATACAACTACCGCCGGCAAACTTATTCCGGTAACGGCTGACAAGTCCGGTATTCTTATTTGTAACGGTTTGCAAACCCTAACTAATATGTTCCGACAGTCATCCGTAAATATTTACCGGTCACCGGAATTCTCATTAACCGGTTACCGGAATTCTCATTAACAGGTCACTGGAATTCTTACAGGGTCTTGATTTGAGAATTAAAGAATAGATTTTTCAAAACATAAATGTTAGGTAGAAACTTGCATTCATATATCACAGTTTTATAAAGTTCTCCATTGAACTAGTTCATATATAACAAAGTTTCATGAAGCTTACATATATGCAAGTAAAATGCATATTTATTGTTTTGAAAACATCAGCCTGTGTAAAGTTTGGGACATTATGAACACATCTGATGTCATGAAAACAAAAAAAAGACATCATCATCTCATTCCCTTATATACCAAAAGATTAATTAGCACCTATATATCAGCAACCCCACAGATGGCACGAAACAAAAAAAAAACATTCCCTTATATTCAGAAAAACGAGCACCTATATGTCAGTCACCCATCCATACACCATCTTCCATTCATGGACTGTTCCTCACATCCGCATGATCAGTCGATGGGGTAACAAACTCGTACGTCCTGTAACATACGAACCATTTGAAGCATTATTATCACAGAAAGTTTCATGCCAGGTTCAAGGTTTTTAAGGAGGAAATCACAAGTTTCATGCCAAGTTCAAGGTTTTTAAGGAAGAAATCACTTAATGAAGCAAGTCATTTACCTCAATTATGCCTCCAGCTCTGCAATTCTATCCAAGGCTCCCTGATAAGATGTTTTGGTAGTTCCCGGGTCATCATGCGCAATAAGAAGTGCCTCTAATTCAGCTACCCGTTCCGTTGCTGCTTGAAGTTCTTTAAGAGTATTCTCCAGTTGTTGTCGAAGGTTCAAAATTTCTGCATTTGGTTCAGTGGTAGGATTGGTTGATGACCCTTCACCCCAATATTTCTTTGGTTTTATACCACTGCCTAAACAGCGAACACGGTCCCCTTTATCTCGTCCTTGTAGCACAATCGTAGAACCTGGTTGGCTAGCTTGGATCTCTACTTCCTTCATTGCCTTCTACAGAAACACCGATCTCATTGACAAATGCTTGAATAATCAAAACTAAACAAATTAAAAATGATTAATGATAAAAACTAAATGACGTACAAGTTCTGCAGCCACTTCAGGATCCATCAATACTTCATCTGGGTCTTCAGTTTTCTTTTTTTTTAGTATGGGTAACTTCAAAAACCTCGTGACGTTTAGGACGCCGTCCTAGTTTCTTCCCAAGCTATAAAAAAAGTATCCAAGAAGAAACAACATCCTGGTTAGTACACAAAGTCACAAGTTTCCATCAATATCAGTATAAAGAAAGTCAAACAAAAAAACTCAATTATGAATTCTAATTATCCAATATCAGTATAAGGGAAACGTAGATCAAGCCACACAATCTAAAAATATTGTAGATACACGGTACAGGTATATGATCTATTTAGCCAATTTAACATCAAACTTATATCATGTCATAGTTAAAGCATCGATTTGGACCAATTGGTTAAGGTCAGCAGACTCCATAAACATGACCACAAAACTGAACCGTGTATGATCTATTTCGCCAATTTAACATCAAACTTAGATCATGTCATAGTTAAAACATCGATTTGGACCAATTGGTATAGGTCAGCAGACTCCATAAACATGATCACAAAACTGAAACTAGGCGTGGAAATAGAAACAAGTATACCTATGTTTAATCCCAAACACACCCATACAAATCTTGTGTTCATGTAACATTCAAAAGTTTTTCATATAACAATTGAGATGCATTACCCACAGTGACATAAAAGCTTACCTCTGCTGTACACTTTGCATGTGGTTTAGAGCCAGTGGTATGGTGAAAGTTTTGTTTCTCCCTGTTTTGTTTGTTCACATTGCATATTTCCTAGACCAATTACATATAAGGTTATAGTGTTAGGACTTCTTAATATTAGTAAACATATATCGAATTGACACTTTTACTTAACAAAAGCTAAACAAAAGCTATTCATTTTTCTTGAATAGAAACCATCTGCAACAGCAAAAGCAAAACACAGAACAAAAATAGAAGAGAAAAAAATAATATTGACACCTACTTGTTTCTTCACATCAGTTTCCCAAACCTCAACGAGTATCCTCCACTGGCTCTCAACAACATTATCTGGTGGATGTGCAAGACATTCTTCCAAAAAATTCCATTTTTCATACGCAGCCTTTTTAACATGGAAATTGTGATCCTTCCACCTATCATTCACCTTGGTAAGAACCCAATGCTCCAACACTTCTGGTACGCAAATATTTTCTGACAACCACATAAGATTAAAAACATTGCACAAAAGATTAAGTAACATTTCAGAATTTGAGAAAATCAATATAGTCAATATGGATTCAGTAATGTACCTTTATTTCAAGTAACACATTCTGAATTAACACCGACGACATGAATTTCCAGTCTGCTACTGTCAACGGTAGCTTGTTTCCATCTTTCGATAGATGACTGATATATTTGGTTAGGTAAGTTCCATTTTCTCCCATCGGACACAAGTTCTCCATATCCCATTCAACTTGAATTCTCTGATCTGGTTGTAGGTTTTGCAAGAACTTCATTTTCGCCGGACCTCAACCCATCCTACAATTAAAGTTACGATGATGTTAGTAAAGATATATCGAATTGACATTTACACTGATAATTAGAGATTTATTGCTAAAAAGTAAGCAAAACATGAAAAGAGACAATTTCAAAACCCATCTATTGAACTATTATATTAAGATGAATACATCAAAAGTAGAAGCTAATAAGGAATGCAAGTATATATATATATATTTAACAATCATCATCTGATCCACTATTAAACTCAAGATCAGGACCATCATTATCAACTTATAGAACTGTGCAGCTGAACTATCACTTGGCATGCCGCTCATTTATGCATCCAGCATATCACTCATATCCTCATCAGCACATATTGCTAATCCATATGCATCTCGTAACATCCTTGTAATGTCATCTCCAACGTCCTCACCGTTGTTATCTAAAATTACTTGATCCACATTTGTATTTTCTGCCCCCAAATCACTTGGAAATGTCGTTCTGAAATTTTCACCATGATGATACCATACTGTATAGATCCTTAACAGGCCATAAGTGACTACATCATCATAAATCTTATCTATGGTATTGTAACCTACATTGGCGCACTCTTTGCATGGACACTTCACTTTGTTATCTTCGGTAACGAACCCATTTTCAAATGCGTAGTTTAAGAACAAACACAACCCTTCATGAAACTCCTTACTCGATCGTTGATGATAAACCCAACTCTTATCCATTTTTCAGTCACAATTCCTTGGAACTAAGATAATCAGTAAAGCCTTTGTAAAAGCATGGACAAAAAGTACCTGAAATCATAGAAAGGTTTCTTAGAAACTTAGTTATAGACATACAACAGATATTAAGCACAAATGACTCCACCAATAGTCCCCTGTAACTCAACCCCTTTACCAAATTTAACCTAAACTCCCACTAGCTCAGTTCACTCCTGCGAGTTCACTCTTTCATGAATACTTCAAGCACCATCAGCAGATTCATGACGACGGTATCGTCAATTGACATCAAAATACAACAGTGATAAGAATAAGCCAAATCTTATGTTCTTACAGTTTTCAAAACACCAACTAACAGCCTTGTGTTATGGTAGTGACAAGAAGAAATGAGTATGACTCATAAACGAAGATGAGAACAACGAGATTCTAAGAGAAATATGCATTTCTAGTTCATAATTGAGAAGCGAGCATCAATCGTCAAAGCAAGCATAGATTAAATGGGTACAACTTAGAAAATAAAGTTAAGCAACTCGATGATCAAACTGCAGCAGCAATGGAATCCCATTACAGTCACTCAAGAAATGATTTCAAAATACAACAGTGAGAACTAAACTACACCAACCCGGGACAACAAGAAAGAAAACTGTTAGACTCAAGCTTATTAATGAACTTACTACAGCATCAACTTCAACAAAGATCAACATCAACACGACATCAACAAGAAGCAGTGAGCAAATGAATAAATAATGGAGAAATTGATGCTGCTCGTAAAATATGTACAAATTCAACTATTAAAAAAAATAAAATTAAAGGATAGCAGCAAGATATAAACTCAGCAGCAATACAAACAAATACAACTATTGACTCCACTAATGCTCCCCTGTAATTCAACCCCTCCACCAAATTAAGCCTAAACTCCCACTAGCCAGGGCCGGTCCTGCATTTTTTGTGACCTAAAGCAAAGTTTATTTTGTGGACTCCTATAAATCAAAATAAACTATACAAAAATATTACATTAACATCACTAACCCAAATGACACGAGAATTACATATAAGACAAAGTAACATATACAACATTCGCCCGATTCATAGGTCATGATACAAATTTGATGCAGACATAGGTCATGAGAGTCAAGAATCTCACAAACACATACATTTTTCCATCCATTGATCCATCATAGTTAACTAGATTCATTTCAATAAATTAAATGGAAAAACAAGTACTCAAAACAGCACCAACATATATTACTTCCATTACAGTTGAAAACTTTGTTTAATGCACACAGTAACATTAGTTGGGTCGGTCCGAAAGAACGCCAGAACCTATTACTTGAACATAAATCCAAAACATCGTAATTTATGAGCAGACTTGCAATCCTAACTGCTGCCATCTCTCACCCTCTCTCTTTTAGCTTTCTAATATAGCTTTCTTATATGTTGTGAATGAGAATAATGTTATACCCTATTATATATAGGAAAGTCATGAAAATTATGATATCAAAAAAGAATTTCTAAAAATAGATATATCACGATATGCATCTAAGGAGGAAATCACATGATTCAAGAACACTTATAACCAAAAACCTATTTTGGGATGCACTTCCCCAATTAATTCATTATAAAAACTGAAATTAAACCATATACATCATCCAAACTTCAATTGAAAGCAAACCCATCACTAATTGATCAATCTATAAACTAATGCTTCAAAAAAAAAATCTATAAACCAATTTCACACAAAAACATGATTAATTATAGAAACCCTAAATCCAACTTACCTTTCTGTTGAGTTTGAATCAACACACGGATTGACAACATAACCATCAACTATCTCCATCCAAAACTTTCCCCCTCAACACATCAGTATTAGTTTTCAATGAATCCCTCTTTTGAAATTGAAAATTACAGAGAACGGGAAACGAGGAACAGAAGAGAAAGGATAAATTGCAAGTAAATTAATTTCTTTCCAATCAAAATATTCACCTTAAAAAACTCCTGCAGGACCTTAAAGATTCTTCCTTTATCCTGCATAAAAAAAAAAACAAGAAATTAAAAGTAACAAAAACCCTAGAAATTAAAAAAAAAACAAAATCTTCTTTTTAGATTCGATTTTCACCTTAACAGCTCAAAGTTTCCTCTTTAGTTCCTGCAAAAAGAGAAACAAGTAATTAAAATTAAGATTTATCAAAATAAGAAGAAAAAAAAACATTAAGGAAAACAGATGGACGAGGTGATAACGAAGAAATGAGATGGTAATAGAGAAGAGGGGGAGCAAACCTACTTCTGAGTTCTTCAGCAGAGAAAAATGGCGGAGAAAAAAATGGAAGTCAATAAACCAGATCTATTTCAGCAGATAAGGATGAGAAAAAGAATAAGAAAAAGAATAAGAAAAAGAAAAGGAAAAAATTTAGTAAAATCTGGTGTAGTTACACGCGGGAGAAGCTGAAATATGGAGCCAATTCTCAAAACAATTTTGACGGCTGAGAAACCGTAGCTAATAGTCTGCCGGAAAAAAATTATATATTGTCGGAAACGCAAAACCGACCAAATAAAAACTACCCTTTGAGTATTCCTAGTATTTCCTATAGTTGGTCAAAAACCCTCACAAATATCAACTATTTGTAAGGGTTAAAAAAAAACCTCACTACTAGGACCTATTTTTGTAGTGAAATTACGCCCGACTAAAATCAAACTAAAGACCAAATATGGTATGGTTTTTGGTTTTAGTCTAGTTTTTGTTCGATACTCCGTTCCACTGCATCTGAGTTTTTGATTAAAAATTTGGTTTTAGTCATCTATTGTGGATGCTCTAAGTCCTTGGCTGAATAGTTAGATGGGGTTTTATTTTAAATGTTTGTGTTGTCAGTTTCATGGGTAACCTGGTACCACCAAATCAGTTACGGATACTCGTTTCTGTTAGGCTCTAGCATGTCAAAGTCCGTATTCTGGTTTGTATAATAAATTTTGGGTTTTGGGAACTTTAAAATTTAATGATTTTGAATTATTTAGGGCTTGTTGCATCATCTATAAAGGATATAATGGCGTGAAATCCTATTTTTAGTTGGGGTCTGACTTAACTTACTATTTCTTAGGAAACCGTGATCGTAGAGCAAACTAGCTTGTAAATTACACTTCTGTTTCGAAAAGCTACTTCGTCATTTGTTTAAGGTGTTTAATTATCTAAATGTTATATTGATATCTTTAAGACCAAACTCTTATTTCTTATAAATAAATTCTTAGCATTTATTTTGGGGACCGACCTGCGTGTCAAAGATTAATTAATTTGTTTAAAAGATTAATGAATCTTTACAATTTATATCAGTTTTATTATATTACTAGGGCCGTGCCATAATGCAAGGGCATGTATAAATATGGGCCAAAAAAAAAAAACATATTTATAACATAACATCAAGTAATGCAGGTGTCATCCAGTTTTAACCATTTGAAAAAATAATAAATCAATGCAGGTGCCATCCAGTTTTAACCATTCGAAAAAATAACAAATCGGTTATCACAAAATTGATATTCAAAACACCTACACATATCTACTCTCACAATAGTTATATTGTCATTTCAACGCATATGAATTCATCGATCCCCTCTGATTTGTGTCCTGACATAAGAAAAACATTGGTTTTTTTTTTCCTACTTTTCTGGTCAGGGTCACATTGTATCATGGTTTAACCACTATACACACAAAATGAACATGGATTTCTAAACAGAAAGTCAGTACTTGCAGTTGTTCAAAATACTAAAGCAAATTTACATGCATGGTGGCCAGTAAAATCCAAATTTCGACTATCGGAATCACCAAGTAACAGACTAACATAAACAAACAAAAAAACTCTCTCCCGTCACTTTCCAATTCGGCATAGGTGTTTCCCTCGCAACATCTGCTAACTTCATATACCTTAATGAAAATGATATATCATTGATCATAAGATGCAATGGAAGAAAAAACTACAAAGGCTTGAAAGCTATCAAAACCTCCAAGTTACCACCTGCAAAAATCGCCAACAACCCTGTTATTCCAAAAATGACTTTTATCTTCCCGGTAATAAGAGAGTAAATTAATAAAACTCTAATAGAAGTCTGATAACAATCATATTCCATCCACTATATATTCTTTGTTCAACAAAACTTTTGGATCAATAAGTCAGCAGTAGAGTAAGACTGCAAATTTCATTGTTAATGACTTGGTAAATACAAAAGGGCTCAATATCAATTCCCAATATGGTTTCCCATCGAAAGCTCATAAATAATATAGCCTATAGTATGAGGAAATACAACATCGTTAATATTTCAACGTCTCCATTGCTTGCACCTTTCTGCAGTACGGTATGGCGAAATCCATTCTATTGGGATCCATCTCCACCATAGAAAATTGCTTTCCATGTAGTATTTTGCAGTCTAAATATTTAAATAGTCAAAAATTGGATAGTCTAATAGTATAAAGAGATTCATCAACATAACTTTGGATTTAAGAAATAAAAAACGAGTATAACATATCCAAAGAAGAGTTATATGAATAGACTAAAAGTGGCGCATGCTGTCACACATCTGAAACATCATTTTGATTACCTACAACCCCAAGAAAATGGCGTGTATTTTTGTTATAGTTATTGGAAAAAAATTGTGTATCTTAAGTGATATTTTTGAGGTAAATGTTCCTAAGAATGAGTCGACTGAGGTTATTATAATGATAAGTAACCACGTTGTACACGTATATGCATGCATCTGGCTCAAAGAATTTCATGGACATGGGATTACCAAAGGATCTCGCAAGCAAACTCGTATTTAGCATATATCGTGTTTAGCATATATAAACGGTGTTGATTGTTAACTTCAGTATATGTAGTGACTCTATTGTGTGATGCTCATATCAAAAAGGGTTAAAATGATTTTATTTTTCTTCTGAAGATGTAAGAGACTGCATAAGCAAGGCCATGTAATTATGCCTGCACTTGATCTTAAGCATATAGGCTTATGTCCTACGCTATATGTGTTATAAACTTACTAACAATGACAGTGTAATTTTTAAAATATGAATACAATCAAAACATCCATACAAAGCATATATATATATATATTGTACGGTATTAATTTATTTAATGATTATTCGTTTTGAAACAAAATTAGTTATTCTGAGTTATCCGTGGAACATATTAAATGTTCGGATGTCCTCATTTTACAGATCTTCGTTCTGGATCGTCCACTTGGATTTTGTATTTAGGGCATCAGTGGTCTCTCACATTACCAACCACAGTTGTGGTAGGCTGGGTAGTAGGACCCCTGATCGGCTACAATTCCAATAGATGTGGCACGACACAATATTTATTTTTATTTTTTTATTTTTTTTGACTTCCTGGTTATTTTTTTATGTTTTTATGACTTCCTGGTTATTATATTGGTTTTAGTATCACCGTTCTATAGAAGGGAAGATAAACTTACTATCAGTTGAAAATAGTTATTTCTAATAAAACAATGCCGATTATAAAATCGAATGCAGCTTAAAAGTAGGTAAGATGAAAAAAGAAAAACCTTATAGCTGAACAAATTCAAACATACGATAAACATTTGATCCAGAAATACACAATATACGAAACAATTTCAGTAAGAACATATGTGTAGTTTACTGTTAGATAATGTTGTTCACTCATTAGAGACCTTTCTAAAGTTAGGTATTTCACAAACAACGATTGTAGACTGTTATGAGGCTTAAATAATTACTTCTGATACCTTGAAAAATGAGATATCAATTGAAATGGGAAGAATTATCTAGGTTTCCGAGTCTACATACCGGACTTTGCGGAACCATCAACAATACTCCAACTGTCATCAAATATGTGTACATCAATTGCACATTAGGTTTATGCATGTTGATAAAATTGAAATTATTAGCGAAAACTGGGTATTAGAGGTTGTTTCTTACGAACCATACCGAAGTCTAATTTTGGAAATCGTGGTTGGATGAAGATCCAACAAGCACCCATCACTACTCCAGCCTCTTCTCTGCAACAAAGGTTATAAACATACAGTTAAAGAGAAAGACTGAAATCATTGAGGGAAATTATTAGAAAGATAGTAAATGTATTTTCTAGCACGTATCCTTTAGAGCTAAATATGGTTAAAGTATTAATATTAAGTATCATGTTAGTGCATAACATTTGTGCACTGTACTTTCTAATAAGGTTGAGCATCAATTATAATGGAGAATGTTGCAATTTTACTAATTTAAACCATGATAACTGGAATCTGGATGACCTCCTGTTCATATTACAACAAAGACTCCATGTTTCTTTGATAATGGTGAGATGCAATAATCCTTCATCTGTGAAGCAAAGGAAGTATTCTTAATTAGTATAGTCACAATTCTTTAAATCTTTCTAGCGTTATCCCTACTTTAAATTCGTATCTGCAACACATAAAATGTGATACAGATCATCACAAATATAATATGAATACCAAATCAATTAGATCATCTTCTTTATTTATGCTAAAAACGAATTTGTATAACAACTGATCAGGAAGGTCAAAAACTCAAAATATAAATTACCTTGTAGGAGTGGTTTCATTACCGTCAGCAGCTGCCAAGGAAATCTATAAAGTAAAATGGTACTCATATGGACATCTGTAGAAATTAAATGACGCGTATGTGTGAAAAATGATTCTCTAACTTTGTATTTGTGATACAGATCATCAAAAAAATAATACGAATACCAAATCAATTACATCATCTTCTTTGGTTTATGCTATAAATGAATTTGTATAAAAATTGATCAGGAAGGTCATAAACTCAAAATATACATTACCTTGAAGGAGTGGTTTCAATACTGTCAGCAGCTGCTAAAGAAAGCTACAAAGTAAAATGATACTCATGTATAAAACAAAGGTTCTCTGACTTCATGCAAATAAGAGAAATTGATTTACCTAAATTACTATAAAAGGAAACTCCATCTTTAAATTTTCAGCAGCGTTAGTGAGACTAAGAAGCTTGTTTATTCTTCAGAAGATAAATGCTCCACTTCTATTATAGTTGGCAGCATGACAATCAGCAATCTGATGCTAAAATAGATCCCCTTAGGAATGAGTGTTGCATTTGTTCATCAAAGAAATCAATTTACATTAAAGATGGCGTTTATTTAGGATATTGACTTCCTAGCCTTTAAGCATTCAAGAACATGCCAAAGTCATCAAAATACTTAAAATTTTAAAAAATCTAATAGAGATTCATTCCCATTCACCAGTTGTTACTACCGTCTACAACAAATCCAAGGAACCAACTTGAAGATATGACTTTATAGCATACAAAGTTCTTTTTCTAAAGTAGTCAAATTCACCAATCAAATACTAAAATAACCTCTCTATACCTCACAATTCCAGTAGAAAGTACATTTTCATTGGAAAGTTCACATGGTACTGTTAGAAAAAAACAATGTTTTGTTTTAATCAAAAAATGCATGGACCATGTTTTGATCCCAAGACCTATTGCTCCCTAGATGTTTTTTTCATGTGAATGAATAAAACATTAGTCCCATATAGACTAAAACACTAAGAGTTTTAGACTTAAATAGCATTGGTTTAGCCTTAAGGGCATGGCCCTTTGGGTCTTTAGACCTTTGTGTATGGGGAAAGCTCTAGACTATGGCAAGGTTGCGACACAAGACTCGTGAAATCACCATGGTGGAGCTTGGCAAAAAGATCCAGGTTGAGGAGCTTATGTGCAGCAAGGACAAGAGCATGATGCTGAGCAAAAACATGTCCAACAAAGCTCATGTTTTGGACGATAAAGTCAGCTTCAAAGAAAACCCTGGAGAATCCAAAATGGGTAATAAACGTAATGACGTCGAAAACCAGAGGTAACAATTTTAAGCCTAGAGGTGGTGTCACTAAGCACACCATCAAAGGCGACTGTTTTAATTGTGGTAAACCTGGACATATGGCTAAAGACTGTAAGGCCCCTAAAAGGATCAAATATGATCCAAAACAGAAAAATAAGGCAAACATAGTTGAGGACTCTGGATATTTCACTGGCATGGTGTCTGAAGTCGACCTTGTCTCTAGTATGACTAATGTGAGAGACTGGTGGCTTGATTCTGGAGCCACTAAGCATGTCTGTAAATTCAGAAATGCTTTCGAGATGATGAGAAACTGTTCATGGGAAACTCTTCCACCGCGAAAGTGGTGGGGAAAGGCAGGTCGAACTGAAGCTAACTTCAGGAAAAACTCTCGCATTGAATGACGTATTCTACGTCCCAGACATATGCAAAAATCTTATCTCGAAACCATCCTGCTAGGAAAAGGTTTTAAAATTGTTCTTTGAGTCCAATCATTGTTGTGATTTCTAAGCATGGTGAATTCGTAGGAAAATGTTATGTTACCGATAACATGATTAAGCTTAGTGTATCTGATTTGAAATTGAATGTTAATGCATCTTCTTCTGTTTATGTTTGTGACTCCTCACATGTTTGGCATGATAGACTTGGGCATGTTAATTTCAAATCGCTAGAAAGACTTGCTAATTTAGGTTGCATACCAAAAATAAACTTTGATAAAAAACAAAGATGTGAAATCTGTGTTGAATCTAAATATGCAAGAAAACCATTTAATAAAAGTGTTGAACGTAGAACAGTTCCTTTGGAATTAATACACTCGGATTTAGGAGACTTGAAATCAACACCAACAAGAGGTGGTAGAAAATGGTATATCACTTTCATAGATGATTACTCACGATATTGTCAGGTTCATCTTCTTAGAAGTAAAGATGAGGCCTTAGAGGCTTTCAAGTTTTATAAACTTGAAGTAGAAAACCAAAAAGGAGTTAAGATTAAAACTCTTTGGTCTGACCATGGCGGTGAGTATGTGATACCCATAGGAGAGTTTTGTAAAAATAATGGAATCATTCATGAAACCACTGCACCATATTCACCTGAATCGAATGGTGTAGCCGAAATAAAAAATAGAACACTCATAGATATGGTAAATGCTATGTTGACAAGTTCGTGGTTATCTTCGAACTTGTGGGGGGAAGCTATCCTCTCGGCATGCTATATTTTGAACCGAGTTCCATTTAAAAATCGATAAAACTCCCTATGAATTGTGGAATGGTAAACAACCTTCATATGCATACTTTAAAGTGTGGGGGTGTTTGGCCAAGGTGGCCATTCCTCATCCCAAGAAAACTAAAATAGGTCCCAAAACAGTCGACTGTGTTTTCTTAGGGTATCCTGAGCATACAATTGCACATTGGTTTATGGTCATCGATTTGACCATAATAACATTGGTCAGAATACCATATTGGAATCTAGAGATGCTGTGTTTTTTGAACACATATTTCCTTTAAGGTCTGGACATCGGAAAAGGGTCCATGATGACCTCCCAGATGTTCCATCGACTAGTCAAACTCCAACTTTGGAGTATGAGACTGAACCAAGAACAAGTAAGAGGGTTAGAACTGAAACAAGTTTTGGCCCTGATTTTTTGACTCTTACGGTAGAGTCTGAACCCCAAACCTATAAGGAAGCTATGACTTCTCCAGAAGATCCTTTCTGGGAAGAAGCTTCATTAAATGAATGGGAGTCCATTCAGCAAAACGAAACTTGGGAGCTTGTAGACTTGCCTCCTGGAAGTAAATCCATAGGTTGCAAATGGGTGTTCAAAAGGAAACTTAGAACAGATGGAACTATAGATAAATATAAAGCTAGGTTGGTAGCTAAAGGCTATAGACAACAGGAAGGAGTAGATTTCTTTGATACCTATTCACCAGTCTCTAGAATCACCTCGATTAGAATGTTGATTGCTATTGCTTCAATTTATGATTTGCATATACATCAGATGGATGTTAAAACTGCTTTTCTATATGGTGAATTGAATGAAGAAATTTATATGGATCAACCTGAAGGCTTTATAGTAAAAGGTTATGAAAACAAAGTATGCAAGTTAAAAAAATCTCTTTACGGTTTAAAACAAGCACCTAAACAGTGGCATGAAAAATTTGATCATGTTATGATAATTAATGGCTTCAAGGTTAATGAATCTGATAAATGTATTTACATTAAATCGTGGATGATTCTCATGTTATTGTATGCCTATATGTTGATGATATGCTCATATTAGGCAGTAACCTTGATATTATTAATAC
This sequence comes from Papaver bracteatum, assembly GCA_023529315.1. Classification (NCBI taxonomy): domain Eukaryota; kingdom Viridiplantae; phylum Streptophyta; class Magnoliopsida; order Ranunculales; family Papaveraceae; genus Papaver; species Papaver bracteatum. The sequence continues at coordinate 91,152 of JAJJWX010000122.1, forward strand.
CATTAAAAGCATGCTTAGAGATAATTTTGACATGAAAGACTTAGGCCCTACTGATGTAATCTTAGGGATGAAAATCGAAAGATGTCGATGGATATAGTCTTAGTCAATCTCATTATCTTTGAAAACCGTCCTAAAGAAATTTAATTATGAAAATGCTAAACCTGCATCTACTCCTTTTGATCCCACTTGTAAATTGAAAAAGAACAAGGGTAAGGGTATTGATCAACTTGAGTATTCTCGCATTATTGGTAGTCTTATGTATTTGATGAACTATACAAGACCTGATATTGCTTACTCTGTGAGTAGATTAAGCAGGTATACTTGCAACCCAGGCAGGATCAACTGGAATGCTCTCTTCAGAGTTTTACGTTACCCGAGAGGGACCTCAAACTATTGCTTAAGTTTTGGGAAGTATCATCTTTGTCTTGGAAGGGTATTGTGATGCCAACTGGATATCAGAATCAAAAGAGTGCAAATCTACTAGTGGGTACATCTTCTTGCTTGGAGGTGCGTCTATCTCATGGAAGTCTACCAAACAGACATGTATAGCTAAATCCACTATGGAGTCTGAGTTTATAGCCTTGGAAAAAGCTGGAGAGGAAGCTGAATGGATGCGATGTTTCCTGGGAGGAATTCCACTCTGGCCCAAGCCTGTGTCTTCAATTTCCATCCACTGTGACAGTAAAGCTGCTCTTGGTTGCGCAAAGAACAATGTATACAACGGAAAGTCTATACATATACGTAGAAGACACAAGACGGTGAAACAACTACTCTCTACTGGTATTATCTCGATAGACTTTGTAAAATCCAAAGATAATCTTGCAGATCCTTTGACGAAAGGTTTACCGAGAGAGGAATTTAAATCCACATCGAGGGGGATGGGACTTAAGCTCATAGAATAAATCACCATGAAGGATACTCAACCTTGTGATTGGATTTCCAAGATCAAGGTTCAATGAGACAACTAATTTATGGTGATATTGTGAAAGCACTATCTTATTCCCTCCCTATGGTGTAACCGTGTGATAGTGCAGCCTGCATGATTTACAGGATGATCTTTTGAGATCTTAATGGGTTCCATGGCTTTGATTAAAGCGGGGTGTGGTAGGACACTCTTTATGGACCCACCTTTGTGGATGTTGGAAGTGTGGCCGCTTCCTATGAGAATATGAGCTGATTCTCTAGAGACATTCATTAAGTCCGGGATTTTAGCCCAAGGCCAAAATGGGCACAACCGCAAGAGCTTGGCAGTTGTTTTCTTCGGTTGAGGCATCAAGTGTGGATGTTATTTCTGAATTGCATTCTTTGTTGGCGGTTCAAGACTTTGCGTTCACCGTATCAACAAGAAGTTCAGGTAACCTCTCACTAAGTTAAGGTTCAATCTTTGGGACACCTTAGCCTATTTTGTTGCCTTATGTTTTATCGTGTTTTATCGACATGTTTTATTATTCATGTGGGGGATTGTTAGAAAAAACAATGTTTTGTTTTAATCAAAAAATGCATGGACCATGTTTTGATCCCAAGACCTATTGCTCCCTAGATGTTTTTTCATGTGAATGAATAAAACATTAGTCCCATATAGACTAAAACACTAAGAGTTTTAGACTTAAATAGCATTGGTTTAGCCTTAAGGGCATGGCCCTTTGGGTCTTTAGACCTTTGTGTATGGGGAAATCCCTAGACTATGGAAAGGTTTCCTAAACCTTATTGTATTTCTTATTGCCTTTCCCGTTCGCGCGGTGCTTCGCACAGAAGCACGCACGCTCGCTCGGCTCGGCTCGGCTCGGCGTGGGCGTGGGCGTGGGCGAGGGCGTGGGCGTGGGAGTGGGTGTGGGTGTGGGTGTGGGTGTGGGTGTGGGTTTATCCGACCCTTTCTTTTTACTGAAAATTTCCACTCGTTTCTCCCACACATGTAAAGAATTTTATTCTTTGCCTTCTCGGTTTTGGATATCCGACAACCACTAGAATCATCTTTAGTCACACACGGTTAATTCTCACGCGTGAATTCTCTTAACTGTTTTCATCGTAAAGAATCTTTAATCTCACGCGTGTGGACACCTGTGCGTGAGAGATTTCTCGTCGAGAAGAATCTTTTAACGATGATCGTTTTTACCTTCGTTTTTTAACGGATGCTTTTTGCTTTTATCGACCGACAAATTGAACGCGTGATTTACGGATCTGTGTCTCAAACGTTCGAATTCTTACCTATAAATACGAGTTAAGGCTTTCAGTTTAAAGATATACCATTCAGAACTCTTATCTTCTGAATTTCTCCTTCTTCTCTAATTATTTTCAGAAACTTAAGTTCTTATTCATATTTGTCTTAAAACTCAGAAAACGATCAGTTCTTTTCTAAAACAAGTTGTAGTTTACAGAAACATAATTTTGTATAACTACTTCTTGATTTCTGAAATTTTAGTTCATAAAATATAGTTTACAGAAACATAAAATTGTTTTTACATTACTCAGAAACAATTTGTGTTTTTGTTTTTATTTTTGCTGCCAAGTTCTAAGGGTTCTCTCTGTGTATGCTACACATAGAGGAGAACTAACAGTAGTTGTATCCTGGAGGTAGTTAGCTAATTGCTATAGCATCTCAGAGGAGTAGCAGGCAATATTACCTTTAGCTCAGCGTATTTCATACGTGCCTCTACTAAGTTTATTGAGTTATTTGTTACTACTATCAGTGTAATCTAAGTATTATTTCCCATTTGCATTCGATTATTGTAACTAATTCCAACAGGTACTCAGATGCACATATACTAAATGGAAATGGAAAGTAGTGATGCAAATCGAATTTGATGGTACATCAAATATATCGGATTACTAATCCCTGTACTCCAAAGTATAAAGTGCAACTACATATGTTCACTCAAAATCATTGGCGCCATGACCTTACATTTAGTTGCGAGAACTGAACTATTAAACTTTTAACAGATTTGAGAAAACATTAATCAATTTTTTTGGTTTTTAGCAACAGAGAAACCATTCTCAACTAATTGTTCTTTGAGATTGACTATCACTGTAAACCCTACCTCCAAAAATTCCAGGCATATCCAGACTACCAGCTTGTATAGCTGCTTCCACGAAATATCCAAAGATTGGTATTATCCCCAGATCGTTTACCAATCTGCTACAAAAAAAATAAAAAATTAATGGCCCAAAATTGCAAAAACTCGTTAGGAAATTCAAACAAAAATTACAGAACAATCTAAACCTAAAATCCATAAACATAACTACAACAATTAAAGGAAAGAAACGATGAGGGGGAAAAAAAGTTGAGTTAGGTTTAGGGAAGAAAACTTAGAATCAGTAAAATCCCTTCGTACAACTTTTTAGAAAATCAATTATCTTAATACTTATTCGGGCTGGGAAATTGATATAAATAGAAATAGAGGAGGATCAGAATATGCTGAAGAAATTTTTACCATTTGATTAACCTTTGCGATTTAAATCCAGCGCAATACAGAGACGCGTCAGAGGTGGGAGAAGAAAATAAGAAAGAATCTTCAAAAAACAAAAAAGGAGATCGTGCTATGAAAGACGAACAGTTTTCTCATTAACTAAAACGGGACACATGGGATATTTTGGTTTCACGAGATCACACCATCCCACACGTGCGAAAAGTAGGGTGGTCAGAGGAACCACATCCCTTGATTTATCTTTGTCCAGACAAATCCTGACCACCACTAACAAAGTCAAACTTAACCTACCTTTGTTTTATACTAATGATGATTATTAAATTCATTTATTTTTGAATTGTTTTTAATGTGCTCCTTACAATAGTCCGATCTCCATTTGTTGGCTTGAATATTTGAGTGCGTAAAGTCATCCATGAGTATGCCACACTTGGGATTTTATTGCGGCCGACCTAGAATTTAAAGTTGGGCGTTACAAGAAAATAGTAACAACTCATATCTTTACATTCAACAACCATCAATACCGCTTTTTCATGGAGAAAATTATGATCCTTAGGCCATGAAGATGAAGACATTGTTCATGTCTTAAAAAATGTGTTGAATAATGTGATGAAATGTGCATATGCGCAAATATTGTGCACGCAAGCCGTTAACCAAGCATATAAGTATGCAATCTATTTAGCTCTTATGCACACAATTAAAAAGGATGAGAAGAAATTAAGAGTTTCCCACTTTCAATAAACAGTTTGTTGGACGATACTCGAAGCGGTTTCCATAAAAAATACAGGTTCCAAAATCAATAGTATATTTAGGTAATTGTTTTTCGCGAATACCCTTTCTCGATTTCCAACCAACAACGTGTAGGTTCAGTGATGATTGAAGTTCCACCAATTTGATCTCTTTGTTGTTAAAGTTTTTATTTTGTTAAGCCGTACGTCAATTAAAAAGGTGCTCGTGTTTGAAAAGAGAATAAACTCAGTTAAATTTTTTGGATTATGAAAATCAAATGCCATACGGGCCCTTCTTCATCTTGTCACTTCTCTCTCCTAAGAACAAAAAAAGAAAAAAACTCTAGAGTTTCTTCATTTTCTTGCTCAGATTTAGTCCTTTTGAGCTAGATCTGAGCAAGGATTTTCTGTATTTTATGAATAAAAGTAGAATAATTTGTAGTTTTAGGTTTTGTTTTTGTTATTTTTGGTGTCTATGGACACATTTCTTCGCTATTTGGGCGATATTCTCTTCGTCTTTGGGACGATTTTCTCTTCGCTCTAATAGCGATTCTCTCAAATCTCCATGGTGTTTCTTGGCTTGCTATTCTCGATTCATCAAGAACATCAATGATTCTGCTCGGATTCGCCTTGGATTCATCTTCAACAAGAGGGATTTAGGGCATCCAGATTCGTTTAGATCTACAAGATTTTGGGCAAATTACTCCATTTTATTTGGAGCATCTCTTATTGAAGAAGAAGATAATTATTTCAAATGGTCGGAGTTGATTCCGGTTCACACCATCTTTCGTCAATACTACTGGTACAAAAATTGGATATCTTTGCGGTGCATGGCTCTTTCTCTTCGCGATGTATTTGCAATTGGTGTCATCATTTGTATTTGGGTTTTGATTATCTTGTATTTTGGTGTTTTTGGTAATCTTGTAAGCAATCATGTAATCACTATTTTGGTTTGAATGAATTGAAATGTGATTTTCCAAAAATAAAAAAAATCAAATGCCATACGCGTCGAATAAGAGAAATCATTTAGTAAATTAATCAGAAAAAAAGGAACTCAGTTATAAGAATTTATTACACGATAAAATTGCAAATATAATTCTACCCTAATAAACAACCAAAAGCAGGGCCGGCCCTGAGATATTGATGCCCGAAGTAAATCTACAAAATGATGCCCCTATACTAATATAAACGAAACCATTACATGCAACTAATATCGTTTATTAAAATTAAAATTTAAACACAGTAATTTATAAACAATGGTGTATTTGGTATTCCATATAAATATCATTATAAATTTATAATCAATGATTCAATTTGCTATAAATTTTGTTTAGTTTTAACAAATGAGGCAATCAATCGATCAGTCAAAATAAAATGATAAAATAGGATGATTAGTAAATAAATACTTGGTTAAAAGAATTAATGATGGATTACCTTGTATTAGTGCCTCCTTTTGTTTTCCCCTTATGTTCTTAATCTCGGATTGTTTAAAACAGAGAAGAAGACTAGTTAAAAAAGAAGAGAGGTCAAAAGTTAAAAGAGGCAATTTTTGGTATGCAGAGACGTGTAAAGTTGAGGAAGAAACGAGTTTAACTTCCTTCCATAACTGTGTGAATATGTCACCAGCATATATTTCATTCCTTAACTATGTGAACGTGTCACCTATATTACCATATACAACAGCCAAAATAAATTCAATAGCCAATCACGAAACTACCTTTCCTTCAAAAGAAAGATTTCTTTTCTTCTTTTGCTTCCCTTGTAATATGATAATATCACCGACTATCCCATATTTTGAACTGAAAACGGAATAAAAAAATTTTTCCTGCCCCCGAAAATTTGCTGCCCGAAGCACTGCTTTGCCTCAGGGCCGGCCCTGACCAAAAGGAACGTCTCCTCCGATGTAGTGAATGCGAGAAGAGCTAAAAGAATTAATCTTGCATGTTGTGACTGACCTGATTATAAAATATACCTGTGGTCGTGAAGAATACTGGCGCAATACGTTGAACGAACCATATTATAAAACAATGGTAACTGTAACCATGCAAATAAGATGATAGGAAAAGAAGTAAACACTGCTATTGGGATCGGCGCTCCGGGAAATCTGCCTCCAGCGACGATAGACAATGATGCACTAAAAGCTGTCAATATAGCCGCCATGGAAATAAAAAGAGTAGCGAAACCTATTATTACTTTCCGTGGTAAATACGTGAGAAAATCATTTGCCGAATATCGTGAAGTATATATAGCTAAGAACATCAGAACCGAGGTGATTGATGAAAATAAAGCTACAGCGTCTGCTATCATAAACATTGTAAATGAGGTCTTTCCCAAAAAAATTGGGGTGCCATTCAGACTGCTGTGGCTTTCACTAATATAACCTCCTGGAACAGTAAAAATAGCTGCAAATGCTACAGTTGCGACGAGAGCAGCAACTATCATGCATGAGCCAGATGTGTCCTTCATCCAGTCCTCTCCTTCCTTTAACAAATCTTTGTGTTCCTCGTCAAATATATTTCGTGCAGTATCCCCTTTTTTATTTCTTTTGAACCTGTCGGTTTCACGCATAATCGACTCCACCCCCTAAACGACGTAACCAGATTAGAAATAAGTACAACTAGCATCTAACATTAATGCGTAGACGTAGTTGATCAGAAAAATGTTTCTATCTAGTTAGTAGATGAAAGAAACTATTGTCTTTACCTTAAACCACTGCACTTCTCTCTGCATCTGGAGTGCTACACCTGAGACGGAATTCAGTTTATCAGAAGGTGCTAACTTGGAAGCATAATGTAGTATGGTGTTTCCATCCTTATCTATTGTAGACACCAGATTGATCCTAGCTCCAGGACTGTCACAGCGTTCCCATAGGAGATTCACTATCTCTTCATTTCGTTCTGCAATAGCTATTTCCATCATTTGATGTGGTAATCTATACCGCACCAGGTGACCAAACTGCTCCAAACCCTGCAATATGACTTCTATGAGTCCATGCCTTATGGTTAACTTGATGATGTCGGGATTGTTGTCAAAAAACGTTATTATGTCAGATTCTTTTTTTCTGAGGATCTCCGCTGACATGTCTTTAAGAAGTGCCCTTGCGTGTTCGTGCATCAATTTTAGGTTCTTTATATTTTCAATACAGGGCACTGCATGAAAAAAGATTCAAACCAAATCACCATTAAAATGAAACTTTGATCCCTGACGATTGATACCGCCGTACTAGGAGGTCGAAGGGGCACTAGAATGGATTAGCATGCATATTCAAGGAAAATATACCTTGTGTTGAGTAACGGTTGAAGATTCCTTTCTTCATAGTTGAAGAGACACTTGGGGTATCCTCTGTTTTATGGGCTTCTGAACTTGCTGGATGGTTGTCTTCAAAGCTCATGGTGCGTTTTGATGACTGAGAAGTACTTGGTTCGGTTGGTTGGACATAGACTGAATTCATGTCCACTTGAATTTCTGCTCGCAGCAACATGCCATATGTGCGCTTTCAATAATAAATTTAAGTAGCAAACACTAATCATTGTTGTCCAGCTGGCTACTTAGGGTGGGTGATGACTAGTTAACTTACTTGAATAGATGCGTTTCTGCCACCATCTCAGCTGGACTCCACTTGGAAAGGCAAATGGCTTTCTAACCAACAACTCTAATGCACACATATCAGTTTTCAGAGACTTCTCCATAACCAGTTTTGGGAAACGTTTCACAAGACATGATGCCAGGTCTGGAAACTTATCCAACTAAAATTAGAAAATCAAAAATTGCCACTCAGGAGAATTAAATCATAATTACTAGAAACTGAGGAACTCCTGGTAATAACTAACTACAAGATATAAGTGTATATACTGCTTGGATATATAATTGAAGGTCATACCAAAATACATGCAACAGTAACCATTGACAAAAATATCATATACCACAACCCATGCTTGACATTTAGAAAATAACTAGTTTTGCTTACCCACCGTAGAAATTAGCATCGATTGCACCATGTAATAATCTAACACCATCTTGACCCGAGAATGGACTTGGTTTTTCGTTTCTTGTTTCAGAGTAAAGATACTCAACTATCTTCTTCTGCGCAGTTGTAACAAATTCAAAAGCAAGTTCCAGAGGTGTCCTTCCAAGGGCATCACGTATCTGAGTCAATTTAGAATATCTTTTTACCATCGCCTTAGCAGCTTCCGGGTATCCATATATGGCAGCAAAATGACATGATGTGTAACCATTGTGCCTTGTTTTACTTTCAAGTATTTCTAGTGGCATGAGTTCAATAATCTTCTCCACAATCTTGATATCTATCCCCAAAAATATAGCGAAATGCAATGCTGTTAACTGGCCATGTGGAATCCCTTCTTTAAAGACTTCAGGATTTTCGTTAAGAATCTTCTTAACTGTTTCCATATCATTGTCCTTGAGTGCTTTATATATCGGGCCATCTCCACCATCAATTAACCCCTGATCATCCTCTTCTTATACCAGAAAATGCAACAGTGCAATAATTAATTAAAACTGTGAAATTTTTTGAAGAACCCTAAGAAAGATATTCTCTTCTAGAAACCCATATAATATAAGATTATCATTATAAAATTCGAAGTTTTGAGTAGAGTTTGAAAATCAACTATTCAAATATAACGGTGGAAATTATGTAGGAATATAGAGTTTTGTGAGATGAACACATATCATAAAAAACAAAACAAGTGATAATAACGGTCATACAAGTGAAAATAACCGTCAATACATCTTCCTCCGGATATATATACGGAGTATATATCATCGTATCACACTAAATTGGTCAATTAACCCAATAGCAACAATTTCTGGGTGAAAAAGATATGTATAATTTTATAATGTTTAAATTGATGAGAATGTAAAAACAGCCAGGATGTAAACAGTTTTCTCCTACCCATTTTCAAATACTTTTTCTTATTTTTAAGCTTCGCTATTTTTTAAGTATAAGCCATAATGAATCCAGATTCATTCTTGCTATTTTTTTTGTGTCCATTTCACCCATACTAATTCTTACCCGTCCATTAGAACCATGTTTAAAAATATTTGGTCAATTAACCCAATTTCTCATCAATTTCTCATCAAGGGACCTATTTGATTAACTTACCAAGTTCAATAGCAGCAGCATCCGTGTTCTCTTTTTTCTCACCGTTGTCACCACCAATATCTTTATCTGGTACAATATGTTAGTTAATGACATGATAATAAGGCATAAACAACATATACCAAATAATTGCACATGTTCATTCTTAACGAATTCAAGATAATCAAATCCACATTCGATTTTTACAGTAAAGGGTTAATTTACGACAATTTCTTGTTTTTGAGATAACTAAATAATTAAGATAAAATCACATAATGGTTATAGTAAATGTGTACCTTGTTTTTCATGATTATTAGTAGCAGTGCTAGTGTTTTTTAAAATTTCTATAATTTGTTGCTGAGATTCCACTTGTCTCTCTTGGAATTCTACCTGTCTGGCTTGTGTTTCTGCTTGTTTAGTTTGGGATTCAACAAGCATTTTGAGCAAGGCTTTAATATCTATCTTCTCTTCTTGAGATTCATCGTCACCCAATTGATCTCGAGTAGACATGGTGATGCTTTAAACTAATACTCGTAAGAAAGAGACAGTTAAGAAATAGACAGTTAAGAAAGAGAAGGTGAGAGAGAGAGGGCTAAATTTGATGGAGATTGTGCACAGGTATTATCATAATATAGACCCCGAAACATATAACGATTCCTCCGAAAGCATCCCAATGCTATTGGTTAAAAGGTCATCATATGCGGAGGGTTTAATTATATTTTTTGTAATAAAAATAAATTATATTTAAAAAAAAATAACATAAGTAAATAATTAAATAAAGATAATCTCTGATTTCTAGGAGGTGAATAGAATTTTCGATTATTTTAACATTTTTTATATAAAGATAAAAAATGATGTGAACTTAAGACCAATTAAGAGCTTACCCACTTAGCTATGTTATTTACTGACCTATACCTTTGAATTGGAGATGTAAAGGGTCTTAGATTTATTTGTTATATATACTATTTTAAGACTTTAACACCTGGCATGGGAGATGTTTTAAAACAAAGTTCATGGTTATATCTCGCTCACTATATTCCAATATATAGCATCGGTACCATGCGTGTTGCTTCAGGAAACAAAAAGTTATACCATGCGTGTAGTTCCGAAAAAAAACAATACCATGCGCGTGGCCCTGTCCGAAATGAGTATTATTATAATTAGGATTGGGGGGGGACAGGTTAACCACAAAGGAGAACTAGTGAGCAAGCCCAGTTGTTATTAAAATTTCGGAAGCCTGCTTAGCTACACTGCTATGTAATATGTAGATGCTTCAAAATGAACTCCTGTTAATTTCTACTTATTTTTTCAGAATTCACCTAAAAAACAGAGTTCATTCCAGAAATGAACTCCATATAAAAACCTAAAAAAACAGAGTTCATTCCAGAAATGAACTCCATATAAAAACCTAAAAAAATATAGTTCATTTATGGAATGAACTGCAGCATCATCATCTTCGCCGTCTTCAACAGCAGCAGCAACATCAAAAATCGTCTTCATCATCTTCGTTTCAATCTTCATCTTCTTTGACAGCAGCTGCAGCATATCTTCATTTTTTTTCATCATCTTCAATAGCAGCAGCAGCAAAAAATGACAAAAAAAACGAAAAAAATCATCATCGTCATCTTCATCTTCATCTTCTTCAGCAGCAACAGAGACAAAAACATTCAAAAAAAGTTCATCACAAATTCGTTTTCATCGTCTTCACCATATTCAACAGCAACAACATCAATACAAAAGAAAAAAACATACAAATCTTCATCGTTTCATCATCATCTTTCATCTTCAACACCATCGTCATATATCTTCATCTTCATCTTCAGAGAAAAAAAAAAGAATAAGAAAAACTAGATCTGAAAATCTAAGAGAGAGAAACGAAATCACAAATGATTTCTTTTCTTCTTAATAAATCGTCAACTGGACCAAACTCACCCTAATATATTATTTGTAGGACCTATTGGTATTTCCTAGTTTACAGAGCTCGGAACTTAGATTATGTTCGTTCATAGGAAAACGAACTAAACAAAAAAGAAATTTAAGTTGGCACGTGACTCTTGGTAGCATATATTAGAAGGTTTTTGTTTGAGATATATACCAAATTAGACCATTTTTTCAACTTAGCGAATCTAGGCCTCCATCCTTGTTTTCTTCAAAACTGTTAGTTTTGCGGATAATAAAGATAACTTGGTTCCCCACACTGATACATATTGACATCGTTATCATCTGAGTATCACCGTCTTTCAGGGTTATGTTCCCAAAATAATTTTTTCAGGAAATGAACTATTATTCCTTCTCACATCTTTAGCAGCAGTAGTAGAGATATCCTCAACATCAGAAGCAAATGATAAACTAATAAATTCATCTATATTCTGATTTTTATCGGCAGTGCCTATTTGTTGTCCATCCATTGGATGGTCAAGGTGGTGATAGAGATGACAAAGATGATAATAGAGATGGTGATGATGTTGCGAGTAAAAATTTGAGAAACTATGATTCCTCCCGCCACCAAGAGTCCCGGAGCCGCTCTCACCTGTGGTGTCTTTATTAAGAAGTACACCGAACCAAAACAGGCACTAAAAAAGAAATCAGACATGAAAGAAAGAAAAGATGGACATATAACAAAGAATACTATTAATGTTGTTATTAGCATACCTATATATTATAGTTTTAGAAAATATAACATCATACATTTAATATTCATTGATGTTCACATAGAGATAAGAGAGTTAAGAAAAACATAAAAACATAAAGATATATGTGGTTCGACATGATTAACTACGTCCAGGGGGTGAAATAATGATCTTATTGCTTGATATTAATAGTACAATAATGGTAATGCTCAGTAAATACACAAGGTAGATGCTTATATCCATAGGTGGTTACGTAATCTCAACTCTACATTTCAATCATTGAAACATTCTTCTATAATGTTAATAGTCGTTAGACATAAACAATCGACTACCATCATCAAAGCTATTTTAAATATTGAAACGTCATCATGAATTTCGTCACGGATAAAGATGAAAGGTGGTTAAAACGAAAGATTACCAACACATTTTTCGAGAAAAAGATAGGCGAGTAAACTCGTCTCGAAATAACAAATGTGTATGTATGAAAACTATTGTACTTATACGACTGTTGTCTCAAGAGTATGAGATAGCTAGACTTTTGAGTGCTAGATAAGTTCAAGTCTCCACATACCTTTTTGGTCGGATGAAGTTCCACAGGTTCCTTGAGTAGTTCTTCGTCTTCATAAGATAATCTCCATGGAGTCTGGGGGCTCAACTATACTTAACTATCCTAGACCGAGACTTAGTCATAAGTTAACTAGAGATCAAGACATATAGTTTTGATCACTAATATTGACAAACATGCTTGAGATAGCAACGCATGCGAGTTCGACCGAACAATGATCTAACAACAACCAATATGTATGATTGAGTATAACCGCTCACAACTTGTTTGTGTTCTTGGTAGAACTATTCACAAAGGTCTGACTTATGTCACTACAAAACTATTGAGGTTTAGCCACGACCATATTGCCACGAATTCGAAGATCCGTTGCAATTGATCATATATTCCCACACCTAATTGATAGTCGTGGAAAATAAATAATTCATTTGCCACGACCTAATTATAATTTGCCACGAGTTCAATCGTATAAGGGATGAATCTACCGAATGAACTCTAGTCACGGCATAGTGGTCCTGTGGGTATTGTGGACTTTTTGTTACGGCATAGAATGTACCGCCGTAGCTATAACTATATCACTAAATTATAATTCGATTTCACAAACAACCCATGTTTCTCTTAAAAAAAAAAAACTCCCCACTCCCCAGTTACCCTCAACTCTCTTCTTTCTCTTCTTCTTCGACCATGTATCTCAGAAAGAAAGAAACACCCATACTTCAAATCTCTCTACACCTAAAAGGAAATCTGCAAGTAAGTTAGAGTTTGTGTAGATTTTGTTTTTTCTTTTGATTGAATTTAGGGTTTTGAAGTAGTAATTTATTTTATCTTGTACCTGACATTTTTCTTTAATGTAATAGTTTATCTTCTTCAATTTCAACTATTTCTTTGATATTGGCACATGATCGAAGTTAAAAAATCAAATTATTTCTTCATTTGTTGTAATACTTCATTGATTTATATAGCTCGGGTTGTATTTCCACCAAGATTGAAAGAATTTTTATACTCATTCCTTTAATTTGTTGGTACTATTATCTTTTAATTTCAGTTTCATTAGTTTGTGATTTACATGAATTTGCTATTCCTTTTTGTATTCATTACTCAATGATAATACGGTTCATTTTCTGTGTTCAAGGAAATTACAAACTGAAATTAGGATCATATTTTGTGGTAAATCAATCAAATACATTATGTAGAAACAGGACAAAGAATTCTGATTAGGATAATCCATGGTCGTGCTTCCACAATTTCATTGGAGGTTTGTATTTTTCTTTTCCATTTTCTTCATGCTTATGGAATAAAGAAGATAAGTAGACTATTTGAACTTGGAAACATATAGGTACACCGTACATCGTTGTTCACAATATTCAATTAATTATGCGATCAAATCTTATTGCTGAGTTTTTTTAAATTTTTATGTTGCACTATAACTGAATGGAATAATTTTTTATTAATAATTGAGTGATTGTAGTTTTATGGTTGCAAGTGATTTTGGTTATGTAGTTTTATGGTAGTAGGTGATTTTGGTTATGTATTTTTATGGTTGCAGGTGATTTTGGTTATGTAGTTTATAGTGCATAGGTTAGTGGTATTTATGTCAATTACCATGTAAGCGGATGAAACATACCAAAGTTCGTTAATATTTACAAAGTGTATGTAGTAGAGTTATTGGGATTTGGATGGAGCAATAAATCACTTACCAAGTATGATGCCAAGGTATTAGAAAGGGTTGATTGTATTCCTAGGTTACGCCTACACCCATGGTAAGATCAGATAGCAGATGGGAAGAATCCCGGGGGAACTGAGCATAACCACAGGCCGATGAGATGAAGCTGGTATAACATCTTTCTCATAGTAAGTAGATCAATTTTATGTCCTGATAATATAATATACTTTCTCTAATCCATTTCCATCTTTCTAATAGTATGAAGTGTCTGAACCTTAGGTTCTTTAAAACATGGGTTTGGCACTTTTATCAACGGAAGATGTTTAGTTATCCATTGGATGTTTTTACATCTATATATATGAAAATGGATTCTTCCTTTTACCATTTTTATATATGTTATCTCATCTTATGTTGATTGGTGACATCTGATATTCAAGGCTCCCGAATTTATTGTGTTTGTGTTAGGTGGAAAATAATTTCACTCTAAAGATATAAAGGGGTAACAACCAAGTATGATTGGGGTGGAATTCAGGAAAGTACTCTTAAAGCTGTTGGGAGGTCTTATGATGGCAGTAGAAAATCCTACGATGGACTTGTTGACTATAGAAGTAAAGGAAGCAGCCTAAGGACGGGAACTCGTGCCAACATAATCTTGATTGGAGTATATTTACGCTTTATTGGAGTATATTTACGCCTGAAGTTGTTCCAATTCTAGAACCTCATGCCAGTTATGTATTTTTCTTTGTTTCAATATCATGAATTGGCGATTATATTATTTTACTTGTCGTTTATTTCTGTTTTGAATCTTCTACATGTATTTGAGTGTCTTCGATAATTGAATGAAAGCTTTTAATATTTTTTTCAAGCTACTTGTACTTTTGATGAATGATTTTAGTATGAAGTGTCGGTACTTGCCAACAATACTAGTGATGAATATACAAGAAAAAGTCGAGAAATCACCATTTCCCACGGCACAATGTGCCGCAAATACGGAAAATCATGGCACACATGTGTACTAAATAGACACGGTGCCATGCTGTAGCAAATGTTAATTTGTCAACTACCACATATTCTGACCGTGGATGATATCGTGTCTAATACCATTAGCCATGGGACTATTTTCTATGGCCAATTAGCCATGGCAGAGAATTTTTAGCCACGCATATTTAATCAATTGCAACGGATTTTGGGCGTAGCTAAATATGATAACTTTTATAGTGTGTATTGGTATGACTTTTATTAGTGAATCCGATCTTAAGTAATCACCTGAGATGGTATGATCGGGTTTGTGATTTTATGTCTGACCAAATATGGGAAAGGGAAACCGATTTTAGTAAGAGGTAAAGAACATCACAAAGGGGAACCGATCCTTGTATGGGGTGCAGCTAGGTTTATAGAAGAAAGAGGAACCGATCCTATGGACATGTGCAACACATATAAGTTAAATACCATATATACGTGGGGAACCAATCCTAGTACTTAGTCAACCGAATTTTGGAAAGCTAGTGTGACTATGCACAATACTCACATGGAAGGTATAACTGAAACTTGTTTACGTAGAACCGTTAAACCCATGATTGTGATTGAATGTTTGTTTGATCAATCGCATAGTTCTTGAAAGTCAGATGAACAAATTCTAAACTTGTTTGGAAGTGTGGAAAATCGGTTTCAAGGTTGTAAGTGTGAAAGAGAACTTACAAAGTAAGGATGTCGACATACTTTGAACACGTGCTATGAATGTTTATTTCTTTAATTGTTCAAAGTTATTCCTTAATAGATAAGGGAAGAGAATCCCAAGATCGAAACAGAAGCAAGTTAAGAATCTTTTAATTAAGGTAATTAACTTCATTTTATAGGGAAATATAAGAATTACTAATGTGCAGTTACTAATTAGATTTTCCAAGAGAATTTCATCATTATTTTTGTATATAGCATTTCCAGGAATTATGGAAACCGAATTTGTTCTTTAATGAATATCTTGAGAATATTTTTCGGTTTTGGAAATTCCTTGGTGTCCCAACTTCCTTGTCTATAAATACTTGAAGTTTGCCTTTCTAGCAAACTAATCTTTTGTAACAACATACTTCCTCTTGTGTTTTTGTTACTTGTATAGCCGTCTATTCGGATAGGAGAGTAACCTAATTAGGTGAAATCTCTTACAGCCGCTCAGTTTAAAGTCTTCCTTGAGATTGATAAGCTCTAGCGTGTATCGTTGGTGGGAAACTAGATAATTGTGGTTTATCTTTTTTTTTCATTGATTTGATTGACTAATGGTGGTTGAAATCTGATTGCACCTAGTTTGTTTATGCTTGATAATCTTGTATTCTAATATAAGATTCACTCAAACTAGTTCAGAGTTTCGACAGGAATCTTTAGACTGTTGTTAGTTCTAAATACGATCTTGTGCTAATCCATTGTTAACAAACTCCGTTCTGTACGTGATTGATCACAAGAGATTCAAGTGATTATGTCCAGGTTTTTATTGAAGATTTAAGAAGATTTAAATACAAAGAAGATATTGAAGATCTGACTTGGGTTTATAATCGGGTATACACAATACTTGTTTCGGTAAAAGAGGATCCAATTAATAATCAGTTTATCCTTGTGGTAGATTGGATTGATTAATTGAGTACATCAGCATCAACACAATTCTTTGTATTAAGAGTGTTGTTGGCTTAATCTTAAACGATTACTTCGGTAATTGAACATAAGATATATCTAAGGACCTGATGAAGGAGTTTATGTTAAGATAAACGGAAGATCCTTTGTCCGACTCATATCACTTAGTTGAATAGAGTTGATACCAAACAAATTTGTTTTTCCTTTACTGTTTGGAATACGAACCAAAGGAATTGTTCCAAGTACGTGACTTATTTATAAGTTCGAGGCGTGGGAATACAGACGGAACTAGGTGAACTATAGGTTTAGTTGCTTGGTCTCAACTATACGAAGTTAGGTGTAATTTTGTGTAGCGGATTAATCCTGAGAGTTGCATTTGCGGTTTCCTCGTTAACAAAATTTTGTTGTGTCATTTACTTTATATTTCCGCATTATAATTGTTTAATTATAATTAAAGTAAATCATACAAACGTTATTTCATATTTACTTGATGAGTGAATCCTATTGTGTTTGGTTAAGTATGAACCTTTTTATCAAGTAACATACTTCGTTGTTGTATTTTATCGATCTCGTATCCATAGACGATCACACGAAGTGTGAACCTATTAGTTTTATTGTCTCGACTCAGCCCATAGACAATCACTTTCGGAGAAAGGACTTATAGGTAGGATTTTTTTTAGCTTTAGGTATATTTGTGTACCCTCACCTTTTCAATTGGTGTCAGAGAAGGCAAACATGAAAAGATCTAATAATCTATGTTTGATGCGATCCATCCTATAAGATATGGGACAAAGCAAAGTTAAGCTATAACGAAAACTAAAGAACGGCTCAGTTAACGTATCGCAAGATGTTGAAAGTTTTGATTTTAAGAAATTCTTAAAAGGAGATTCTTCATCAAGTACTACTTTCTCTTCTGAGAATAAGTCTGAATGCTCTCTAGACGAGACTAAGTTAAGCACTGTATTCGAAATCAATGATTCAAACTCTGAAAAATGTCTTTTTTATAACGAGAATTTTTTGAGTTATATGCTTGAGATTTCTGATGAAATTTCAAGTGTAAAAACATATGAACTAAAGGAATTGAGCAAACAATTTCTTTTTTGTTCTAATGAACTTATTTTAGCACTTGAAAGAGAACGAGATTTAACCTTAAAGATTCAAAATCTCGATGAAGAGCATAAATTTCTGAAAGAAAAATTCTCACAACAAATATAGAGACTTGAAGATAAAGTATGTACTAGTCTTTCTCGAGCGGAGCTTGTAGAGAAAGATCGTGATGTTACTCTTGAAAAACTACATTTCTTGGAAGATAAACTTGTTGATTATGATGCAAGGATTAAATCTCAACAAAAGAGTTTTGAAGAGAAAGAAGGTGAATATCTCTCTCGAGAAAAATTCCTTGATAATAATCTAGCTAGTTCTCTTGACAAAATCAAGATGCTAGAATTAGAAAATTTTCACTTGAAAAATCGCATTGATAGCTCAAACAATGTATACTCAATGTTAGAAGAAATCACCATGATACACGAAGATTGGGATATAAGGGAATAGATGCTTCAAATATTAGAAAAGCGGAAAAACTTGTTAAAGCTATAAATTCTTCTCAATCAGAGTCTTCCACTGATGACAAAGATGCTACTATTTCTTCACAATCCCAACGAATTCTTCAATTCATTAACCTACAGGGTCTCGATAAGAAACCTAAGGTTAAAGGAGAATCAACTCTAGCTTATACAACTAGTATCACACAGGAGGTGTGGGGATTAACTTTCCCAGTTGCTAGAGTTCTCCTTTATATAGTCTCCAAATCAAGGTTTGCAATATAAGTTACCTTGGTAACAAAGCATTCAACATTCACCGTTAGATGAAAACCTGATTAGATTCAAGCTAATATCTTTCAACTGTTAGATCGAACTTAGATTTTTATACACAAATGAAATATACATCATTTAGGTTTGTGTAACCGTACCTAAACATGTACAAGTCGTTGGTTCAATAGTACTTAACCAAATGGTTATCCATATGAGCACTTTCGTATCAACCTTATTCATATTCACCATAACTAGTCCAAATGACTCAAATGAACTAGTTCAAGAGTTGTTCAAATGCTTAGATATCATAGAAATATACAAGACACAATTGAAGCAAAATCGGTTTGGATTCACTCGAATCGATTCATGAACTTTATAGACACTGTTTGCAAATATGCATTCCTTAGTTTATATAAATTTATGTTCACGAACAAACCAACTTTAGAAAGTAACACACTTAAGTATGCGTACGGGTACGCATACTTACCCAGTCTCCATCAACCATTTAGTACACACACAAGTAAGCATACATTTGGTTCCCGATTTTGGACTTATACAATAATGGGCGAACACATTATATGCTTATATCCAAGGATGGTTACATGTCCTAAACTCTTTATTTCAATCATTGAAACATTCTTAGAGGATGTTAAATATAGGTTATTCACACACTATTTTTTATCAAAGCAATTTTCAAGATATTAAAATAATCAACATGACATTCGTCACTTGTAAAGATGAACTTGTCCAAAGCAAAGGCTTACCAACAAATATTTCGAGAAAAAGATAAGCGAGATAAACTCGGCTCGAAATAGAAAATGTGTATAATTGAAGTCTATATAGCAATATGACTTTTGTCTCAAGATACGAGATAAATTAGATAGACTTTTTGAGTGATAGTTAAGTTCAAGTCTCCACATACCTCTTAGTCGATGAAGTTCCACCAGTTCCTTGAGTAGTTCTTCGTGTTGGTATGATGAACGCCTTGGAGTATAGATATCAACTACACTTTCTATCCTAGTCCGAGACTTAGCTATAAGTAAACTAGAAATCAAGACTTATAGTTTCGGAAACTAAACTTGAAAACAAGCTTGAGATAGCAAAGCTTGCAAGTTCGACCGAGCAGTGCTCTAACAATCCCCCCTTTTATCAATTTTAGTGACAAAACTATCAATACATATGGAATACAAAGATTGTAAGTTCAGCATCATCGTTGTTGAAAATCCGTAGCCATAACAATGAGAAAACGAAAGCTCTCAATCATTATAACACAATATCATAGTATTATTACACAGCATCAAAGTTCAATTGTATCACAACTTTGACAGCAATACTATGGTGATATGTATCACTCCCCCTTAGTCAATACTCCATCTCACATGGAAACCCCCCCCCCCCCCTTACATAATGATCCGAAAACCATATATATTTGTAGTGTGAACTACACATTAATTCTCCCCCTTTTTGTCAATAAAATTGGCAAAGGTTTTAAAACTAGTGGGATCCTAATGAAATTTCCATAGAAATATTTAATGACCAAAAGAAATCACATATCAAATTTTTAGACGCAATCATATAGCCGAGGCTAAATGCATTCATCAAGGATTTTATAAAGATACAAGATAACCCATATAATATTCCACAGCCGCACTCCCCACAAAGATTTGGCAATAAAGCACAAGTTCAAATAAGAACTCTCCCCCATATAATGTCATTCCCGAAAGAACAACAAGAGCGACCTTACATTCACAACAAATGAAGGATTTCTTTGGACAACAACAACTCATATAAGAATATGAATTTATATCCAAAAAACTAAATTGAATTAACCACAAGTGAACCCATGATTAATTGAACCAGAATACTCAACTAAATTAACCACAAGAGAACCCATGATTAATCCAATTGGAAAATTCTCAACATAAGAGAACTTACGGAGTCTCGAAATAGCAAATTTGAACTTGGTTAAACCGAAAGCTTACCAACACATATTTCGAGAATGATATAAGCTAGATAAACTCGGCTCGAAATAGCAAATGTGTATAATCGAAGTATATATAGCAATACGACATTTATCTCAAGATATGAGATATAGTAGATAGATTTTTTGAGTGATAGATAAGTTCAAGTCTCTACATACCTTTTAGTGGATGAAGTTCCACCAGTTCCTTGAGTAGTTCTTCGTCTTTGTATGATGAACGTCGTGGAGTCTAGATCTCAATTACACTTTCTATCCTAGTCCGAGACTTAGCTATAAGTAGACTAGAAATCAAGACTTATAGTTTTGGAAACTAAACTTGAAAACAAGCTTGAAATATCAACGCTTGCGAGTTCGACTGAGCAGTGCTCTAACTCATATATTGATGGATTGCATCCAACTATTTTACCCAAAAAAAAAAAGAGATTGTAGTATAGTAATCTAAGGAGGTACCAAAAGTACCTCAAGTAGAAATAAATTGGCCTTTTTTTTTTATAACAAGAATGTATTATTAATAATTAATGAGGTTTAGGCACAAAGTGTCTTGGTAAGAAAGACTCAATCTATAAAGAGTAATATTTATACTCTTCTACAATAAGTTTTTCCGACCTAACCTTTTTAGAGATGATATCTGCAAGGTGATCATTATATCTTTTGACATGAGAAATTTTCCAAGATTAAATAATAACAGACAATAAAGTTTGGATCTCTTGTAAAATATTAGTATTCTCCCATCTAACATGAACACTATCAATGGTTATAGAATTTTTTACCACAGCTTCAGCATCATCTATCAAGTTAATGTTTTCCATCTTCAAGCTTTTGATCCATCATAGAGATTATAGAATATCCATGCATTCACTGGATTCAACATCAATTACTCTAGTTGCATAGGTCCCCTTGACTCCTTCAAAGCTTCTTGCAACACAGCATAACACCATACCAATGCCAGTTTCGTTAGTTATGAGACCGAAAGAAGCAACTACATATAATGTATACAAAAGGTCTTCCTTATTATGAGTCAAAATATTAGTAAGAATTATATTCCTAGAAACTGGTTGCAAAGACAATTTAAAATTATGCAAATGGTGATTAATTATAGAAACAGTTGAAATAGGGTTTAGAGTTTTATCCTGGAAAATATATTCACATCTTTCTTTCCATATCATCCATCAGCCAATAAGGAAGAAAGAGGATTCCACTTCATTGTTGCAAATGATGCATTATGAGTCTATGTTTCTGTTGTACTGAAAAATCCTTAGATTAGTTGGCATAATTACTTTCAGACATTTCCATATGATTTTGTGATAAAGGTTCATACTCCATAAAGCCTTGCAAGTCTTTTTAGGAACAATATTCATAGAAGCTTGATTATTGACTTTATTTTCTTCCAACTTATTATAAGCACTCTTAACTTTAAATATCCCATCTTTTGTAGGTTTCCATTTAATCACACCTTATTCATGCAGAGAGATAAGCATGAACTTAATTCTATCAACAACTTCAGAATACAATAGAGTGTTTAAAAGGGGAATGTTCCATGCAGCAGTGTCAGGTAACACCAACTCACTAACCAAACAAAACGGCCAAACCAACATAACTGTCTCTTTTTCCTTTTTAGATAAAAAACAAATATATTGATTTGTTTAGGAGATATGATTTTTTTCATACCTGGTGAGGTTGTTGTATGCATACTTTGTTTCAAGATTTAAAGATATTAAAATTTATTGTCGGGATTTAAAAACTGACGGTTTCACATAATGATGACAATAGTCGATTGGCTTTTATATCGAAGTGATTTGGACATGATTTTTCATGATTTCAGAAGTTTTAAAACCATTCAACTCAGTTTTTATTATAGTTTTGTCCAAAACTAACAAGAGCCCTTAGAAGGTGTTTGTATAGCACAAGCGGAAATCTTTTCCAAAAGTTAAAAGTAATAAATCTTTTGCATATCTAAAACTCATTCTAAATTTTGGCTTTTTAGATTGTAGAAATAGAAAGGTGTTCCTCAAAGGTATCCAAACACCATCTTTCCTTTTTAAAAACTCCACCACCTAAATCTAATCGCAAAGTAATTTTCTGTATATATTATAAAAAAAAAGAGAGAATCTCTATCTGAAAACCCTAACTTCCTAATCTGACTTATGTCGTTAAAACCCCAATTCATAATTAAAGAAATGGAAATCAATATTGTAGTTATTGGGTTAAAAAAAAACTTTGGAGATGATATTAAAATTTCAACAAGTAATTGAAGTGTCTCTACAAAATCGTTGAATTCTAAATTTTTGAAAACTAAATATAACTGTTACTATAGTTCCCACTATGGAAGAAAAAAGATACGTTGTAACCGTCGACAACATGGAGTCTGTTTTATGAGACGGAATTTATCTGGATAAAACAAAGATCTTAACGATTTTGATTTGATCTTTTTAAGGCATTTAACTGGTAATGGTTAGTAGTTCAATAAGGATTTGAAGATAAGTTTGATTATCAATTTTTTTTTTGTTTTTTTTTTTTTGTGGAGACACTCAGACAGACAACTGATGACGTAATCCTTATCTTCAGTCTGATTGAACCCTATACTTATACATCTCTTGGAGATTATCATAACCGATTTTTTTTTTTTGCAGTTCAAGATGTATTTCACGTACCTATGAATATCTATTTTAGAAGTACTATCCAGTTAAACGCAAAAACGAGGAGAATACATTACGAGTTGAATGAGACAAACCGAAAGGTTATACAAGAAATGTGAATCGATTCCCCAAAACCATGCGAAACACATGATCTATACATGGAAACTTTTAACATGAACCATGCTCAAAAAAAAAAAAGTGTTGAAAAAATAATTTGTATATTCAACGGATCTTAAAGGAGGGGATGAAGAGAACAACTTCTATGCATTAAAAGGTTAGTAGAAAAAAGAAGGAATTATAACAAACAAACAAATTAATATATAATATATAATAAAGATATATCAAAACAAAATTAGGACACCTAAAAATTCGACTCTATTTAGATTAACATACGTGCACATCATTGTTCAAATTTTTTCTTGATGGTACATTATCATATTTAACTAGTTATCAAATTGAAAATATTTTTCATTTTTCATTTTTTTATGTTGGTAAAGATTCCAGTGTTATTATATCTTTATTGGTTGATGAAGGATGACTAATTTCATATAAATAATACTATTAACTATATTCTTTGTACAAACCATCATTTACTACAGGTTGATAAGAACCATCATTCATATATTTTGGACTTACAAACATAATATTGAGAAAATCTAATCAATGTATATTCATGCTGAAAAGAATATTGCCGTTTGCTTTATTTAAACTATAGCTAAGAGAATTAGTTAACATAATAAGAAAAAGAGGAATTTTATTAAAATAAAAGAGTTAATAGTAAAATTTTGGAAACGGAGACTAACTACCGGTTCCAAATCACAAGGAAATTGAAAAGTAACTTTTCAAATGGCTTTCTATTATTTTTACCGCTTTCCTTTGTAACAATCTCGTCACTATTTTTTATTTTTTATCTCAAGAAAATAAGTCGGCTATGTTGGTTTTACCAGATTGACCGCCTTTATAGAGGTAGGACTTCACCATGACTTCCATTGAATGAGAAATGTCACAATTATCTATAAATACATTATATAAAAATTATATACAGTGTGAAAATCTATTACAAGTAGTCTAAATAATCTTCTCCGGAACAACTCTAAATTCATCAGAAAGAAAGAAAAAATGGTGCTGAAGATTGCGGTCCTTGGTCCTCCTTTCTCCGGATATTAAAACACTTGTTTCTGGAAATTTTGATGCGATTTTGGCAGGTAATCTTAGATATCTTGTTTTTGATCCAGAACTTCTTAGATGTCATATGTTATGCTTGATAAACTACTTACTTTTTCTTGGATTTTTCAGTTCCAACTGTTGAAAATGATAATTATTTCATGGCAAACGAAGGATTTAACTTTGAGTTGTGGGATAATTTTGTCAAGGACTTTATACATTGACATATTTTAATAATTAAATTAATACTAATGTACATAGTAAATATATTAATACACTTTCCATTTCAATGTCAAATTTTTATTTGATAAATATAATGTATTCAATGCTTAGTGGGAACTTTTGAGGAATTTTTAGGTGTCCTAACTACGCAACTTAAAGCTGATGAGGAATACATATTTAGGCTAAAAAAAAAAGGACAAAGGGTTTTGTTTGTATTAATTAAAACTTACCAAGTTCCGAATTTTTACATGTTTTATAAAACCAAAATCCATGAGAGTAAACATCCATTTAAATTCTCTGCATGAAATGAATCCACAAATTCCGTTGTTATTATCAAAATTACAGTTACGGTCTTCAACGGAAAGCATATGATAGTTTTTTCCTGTAAGTGCAACATCAATAATTTAGAAGACTCGGGTCATTTAACAAACACTTGTATATATATAAAGAGAAATAATTTTAGTTGTTAGAAACCAGAGACTAAAGAGAATGAGAAGGAGTTAAAGCAATATTTTTTTATACAAAAGATGACTTTGAAAATCAATAAAATAATTCTAGACTCTTTCTTTATTGGTGTTTTTCTTTGGGTGTTTATATGTATGAATACGTATTATTACGTATCAATAATTTATTCACATAAATTTGTATCTCTTATTGTCTCCTATTGATAGATAACATGATTAGGTATTTATGGTTAACTTTTGAGAATAATACACTATAAATTCACCGTTGAATATTTGTTTAAGTTTGGATGATAGTCTATGAAATTATTGACAATTTCGTTATGTCATAGTTTTGGCTATCTTAAGTAACCTAGATGATACTAAAAAGATTAGTTCAGAGAGCAAATGTTGAATATTTATGATTTATCTATTAGTGTGCTTTAAATTGAGTTAATTTTAGATTATTTTATGAATTTAACATGAATATTTTTCTAACATGATTTTCCCAGTTTTTATGATGATCATATAAAAGGAACAATTAATTGGGGGATATGGGAATTAATTGGGGGATATGAATTACTTCCCCCAACCCATGGTATGTGTTAAGGGGTTATTTTTGGTTATGAAAATACTAAAATACCCTTCCCACAAAATTAAAATCAAAAAACTTAAAATCAAAAAACAAAATCATATCCCCCATTTCCATCTCCACTTCTTATTAATCTTATTTAGGGGTAGAGCTTTGAAACCTAAATATTCCCCATTCCCTTTAAAATTCTAAACTCTCCCCACTCTACATCAAATTCTCTTCTCTTCACTTTGGAAACGAATTTTTATTTTATTCGGAAGTGATGAAGATCATGCTGAAAGTGATGATGACCATGCCGGAATTGATTCTCGAGCATGCAGGTATCATGTTCCTGCATATGGTCTTCATCAATTCCGGCATGGTTTTCATCACTTCCTTTTTGAATTTTTTCTGGTTTTAATCACTTCACTGCCGGCATGGTCAGTTGATATGAAGACCATGCCGGTATTGCTTTCCGGCATAGCATGTTGCTTTATTTTCTATGCCGGAAAACAATACCGGCATGGTCTTCATATCAACTGACCATGCCGGAAGTGGAGTGACTAAAACCAGAAAAAAATCAAAACGGAAGTGATGAAGACCATGCCGGAATTGATGAAGACCATATGCCGGAACATGATACCGGCATGCTCGAGAATTTCCTATCAATGCCGGTATTCAAGTGAAAAAAAAAAAGAACATTCTGGATATTTTTCATCCTGTTCCGGCATAGAAATTTAAGCAAAATACTATGCCGGAACATGATACCGGCATGCTCGATAATTTCTTGTCAATGCCGGTAGTCAAGTGAAGAAAAAAATCAACATTCTAGGTACTTTTCATCTTGTTCCGGCATAGAAATGTAAGCAAAATACTATGCCGGAACAGTACCGGCATGCTCGAAAACTAGATTACCATGTAAAATTTTGTTCAAACCCAGAAAAAAATCAACATTATGAAGATCAAAACTAGAAAAAAATCGAACCCCCCCCTGGATAGTGGCAAACAATTTTTGAAAATTTCCGACAAATGCCGGCATGGTTTTTTGGTTGAATACCATGTCGGCACCGAGCTTTTTCAACTGCAACAATGGTGAATTCAAAGGAAACAATTCAAATTTTCAACCTCTTAGCAACAATTCTCTCATCACAATCATCTTCCATTTTCAAAAAAAAAAATTCCACTTATTTTTTTTTCCTCTCCTTCTACTCCTCACTCACACAAATTAAAATCAAAACACACACTAAACTATCCCCCAAATACTTAAGCATATACTAATTATTATTAACTACTAAACATTATTAGTGAGGGCTAGATTAGGAATTAAAAAAAAAATTACATAGGGGGTCACCCAGAATTGCTATTGGGACACCGTTTCTGTCCTGTAGCTATATTCCCCAATTAGTTTCCATATCCCCCAATTAATTCTTCTATAAAAGAATTTTTTTTTTTTGAGCCTTAGGTTTTGTATGAATTTTGGATATTCTATCGATCATTGATTCATGTATGTTCCTGTAAAATTTTGAATATGATCAGACTTTGTTATCATTGTGAAAATTATAATATAATATGCCTTCATTTAGTTTGTGTGCTTAATATATAGGGTAATGATTCCCTGGTCCATTGATGGAGGTTGTCCATGCCGGATAAATGATAGGTGGGTGTCTGGACCAAAGGAAAATCAGACCATGAACTCATGTGTAAAATCTAATTGGATGAATTGTGGAAAAATATTATTGGTGTTAGGAATTCATGTGTTGAATATGAATTTCATGATTTGCTGGGAACCTTATGGTATAGTGAACTCATGGGTTGAATTCTAGATTAGTAAATGATTGATTTGGTTATTAAGACTACGAGCAATAGAGTTAGCGCACTATGTATATCCTTATTATACACCATGGAATTCAGAGACACGTGCATAAGTTTTTTAGTATTCATTCAATGGAAGTCGTGATAGGTCAATATATCCATAAAAGCGGTAAATACGGTTAAACAAACTAACCATCTTGCTTTTGTTGACATTTTATACGAAAGGAATCAAGTCACTGGAAAAATGACAAAAAACAAAAGAAAAAAAAAAAGGAAGAGGAAGAAATAAAAAAACCAAAATATATTATTATGCAGATGTGTTGTTGTTCATAACATTCCAATTACAAATGCGAGTTGATAGACTAAAAAACGATAAAATATCAGTGTTTGTGGCCCAATTAGACAACAATAACTTAACCTCGATAATAATATGATTAAAGATTCAAGTCACATTGTTAAACATTATGTTGTTTCTTTCTTCAATATCCACAAATATAGGTAGAGTGACGAGATTAAAGGGTGGATTTGTTGGAAATATGCACTAAAAGAAATGATGAAAAACTATCAGAGATGAAAAGATTTCTTTTAGAACCCTTCCAATGAAATTGAAAATTATAACAAATATGTGAAACAACACCTTCAGCATACAATGAATCCCAACGTGTTTGAATGAGAGAACATCACACTACGTATAAAAGAACTCATGTCTGCTAGAGATACCTCTTATTCTCCAACAAACGCCTTTTCAAGAGGCATCAATAGTGACTTATGGTAGGAGAGCCATTTGTTCAAATTTGAACAAGAATTGATTAGGTTTTACGAATATTCCATAAAATTTATACGAGAAGATATCTACATTCTATTTGAAAATATCCAACATTTTTCCCTTATTTTAGAAAAAAATATTTAAAACATAAAGTAAAGTAAAAAACTTCAAAAATTAAAGTGGTTGCATTATTCAAGTGACTTCTTAAGTACCCGAGTTGGATTAAGCCTACGTAGTTCAATCTAAGTTGAGACAAATAATCATGGTCGAAATGAATATATAGATGATATATATCTTTTGGGTTTGATCCTTTGTTTAGTATAAGAAATTCAAAACTTGGTAAAACAATTCTTGAACCAAGTATCCATTTTGATAAAATCGAATTTCCATACATATTGACTTCGGAGAATGGTATGTAGCTTAGCATATTATTGACCATGTGATGATAACATGGATAAATGAGTATTCCTTAAAGAACGGTTTTCTTCTTTTAGTAATGCCCTGATTTTCGTACTCATATAAGTAAATCCCTAAGGTGTTCCTGCGGTACCTTATCACAATAATTTAAAATAAGAAGTTTTATATTGTTGCACCATAAATAATAAGTTCCATAACTTATTGGTACCTGAAACGACAAGGTAGAGAAGAAGAAGTTTTCTTATTATCAAAAGCTTAAGTTTACAAACCGTTTCTCTGAGACTAAATAGGATAAACCCAAAAACAAAGTATCACTAAATAATATCTTTCCTAACTAACATAAATTTTAACCATAAATACAATATATGTACAAATATACGTATTTCCTAATAGTACCCTTGGAAATGAGAAGTTTTACTGAGAGTTCTTCATCGGTTTTCTTGTCAAATATCAGTTATTCTTTATTTTCAATAATTGTGGAATATTCTTATAAGGTGTCGCTGGAGAAAAGTTGTTGATCCTACTAGAATTCTGAAATGAAACAACAAGTGACCTGCCGCCTGACATCAAGTGAATTGTTTCTCCTTGTCAATTATTGCATGCTACTCAACACTTTTTGGAATCTTTTTCCCATGCAACTTGTCTTTCCATTTTTCCATTCAAAATTTGACATGCCAACAATACCAAAGGATCAACCATCATTTCTTAAGGATCGATATGTTCTTAAGAAAACTAAAAAGAGACAATGGCTCTAGTGTAGTACAATGGTAATATCTCAGTCATATTAGGAACAAGCGCTAAGGATAACAGATTGGATTGCCAGGAGGCGGAGCCAAGTTAGTTGCCAAAATGCAACGCCAACGTGCGGCAAAAGTGCTAGTAAATACCTTTCGATATAGGACTTACCCCATGTTTCAAAAGATTTCACAATTCCAAATCTAGGGCTTAGATGAATGTTGCATTAGTGGTGTAAAAAGGTGGTATAGAAAGAAATTGGGCCGAGTTTCAACATTACTAATATGGTACCCCATTAGTCATCCTTGCCGAGTTGGGCTGCACAAAGAAAAAATCTGCGGCCTCATCTTGTTGATTTCAGGATTTAAAGATGCTAGGAATGCTCCAGGTATCACTCACCTAATGTTTGCTGATGATATTCTGATTTTTGTGAAAGCTGACATGCATAATATTGCTGGAATAATGAATACTCTTGATTATTTTGGTAAGGTTTCTGGCCAAGTACTTAACTTAGACAAGTCTAGTGTCTATTTTAGTCACAATCTTAGTCCTAGCTCTAAAGAGATTCTTTCTAGAGAACTTAAAATGACTGAAATGCAGGATAATGATACTTATCTGGGAGTTACTTTGTTGATAGGAAGAGACAAGAAAAAAGCTTTCAGGCCTTTAATTCAGTCTTTTGGCACTAGGATCAAAACTTGGAAGGGCAAGACAATGAACCAATCTGCTAGAACTGTCATGGTCAGACATGTCTTAAATGCTTTACCAACCTATCAGATGGGTTGTTTTAAAATCCCAAAAACCATGCTTGAACAAATGGATTCAATTCAAACTCACTTCTGGTGGGGTCATAATAGTAACAAAGGCCTTTGTCTAATTGGGTGGAATAAACTCAGTATCCCTAAAGCCTTAGGGGGATTAGGATTTAGAAACCTTGAAAAATTCAACAATGCCATGTTAACTAAGTTGGCCTGGAAAGCTTGCAATTATGAGAATTCTCTTTGTATGCAAATTGTTAGAGCTAAGTATGGAAAAAATAGTAGTCTTCTGCATATTGATAAATTGAAAGATGAATCTTCTTGGCTTTGGAAGGGTTTATATGCTGGTATTAAAACTGTACAACAACATTCCATGTGGATTGTTCAGAGTGGCACTAAAATTAACATTTGGCTTGATAATTGGATTATTGGATTCAATAGCCCACCTGTCCCAATTGTGGGACTATCAAGTCTGGATTCTTATACCTTTATGTGTGATCTTTTTCAACCTGGTACTAGATTATGGAATAAACAATTTATCTGTTCTTTTTTCAATCTTGAAACCTCTACTGCCATTCTTAAAATGCTCATTCCCCCAGAAGGAGAAGACTATATGATCTGGAAGCCTGATAAAAGGGGCAAATTTTCTGTTAAGAGTGCTTATAACACTCTTTGTGCTGGTAATGTTAATAACTCCATTGGTAGTGATAACATTCCTAGGGTTGTTTGGAAGAACTTATGGCACTGCAAAGTGCCTCATAGAGTCCGATTGTTTATCTGGAAATGTCTCAAAAACATTATACCAGTTAGGGATAAACTCTCTAGGTACTGCTCTGATATTGAACCACATTGCAAATTATGTAATCATCATTCTGAAACAATTTCTCATATGCTGGTGAATTGTGATTATGATAAATATATTTGGTATGGTCTAGATGTGGATATTACTTCCATTTTGCAGCAATTCAACTCTCTCCAGGACTGGATAATTTCTTGGTTCTTTACAGGTGCAGATCTCCAGAATACCAGACAGGATGAATCTTCTGTGATTAAGAATATGTGTACTGCCTGGTATATCTGGATAGACAGATGTTCTATGACTTTCCAGGACACCTTGCCAAACAAAATATTACTATTGTTAGAATATATCACTTAATCCAGCAATGTAGCTCTCATAATAATTCTGTTAACAATAGCAGGCATTGTGGCACTCTCATCACTCAGTGGATGCCACCAGAAGAAGGCTATGTTAAAATTAATATTGATGCTTCATACATGACTGAAACCAAGAAAGGTAGCATTGGCCTAATTGTACGTGATCATGCAGGTAGGACAATAGGAGCGAAAGGACTCAACTTGGATGAGGAAGTGGATCCAGAGGTGGGAGCTGAGCATTTCGAGTGTAAAGCTCTAGCAATGGCAGTGGAGTGGATGACATAATGTGGTTTTGAAAAAGCAATTTTTGAGATGGATTGTGCAAATGTGGTGAATTCTATCGTAGATGGAGAAGCTCAAGTGCACTGGTTTAATCAACATTTAATTTTGGCAGTCAAGAATAAATTTTTTAGCAATAAGTTATGGTTCTGCAAGCTAGTGAATAGGTTAGGAAACAGTGTTGCTCATGACCTAGCGAAAAAAGCTAGACTTGAAGCAACTAATTTCAGTTATATTTCCAATTTCCCACCGGATATCAGTAAATGTATCGAGGAAGACTACTTTCCTTCAACTTTCAATCAATAATAAATCCATCTTTAGTATCAAAAAAAAAAAAAGACTGCTCTCTCTCTCTCGATTGCTTGGAGAAAATTTGGTCGAACTGATTTTTGATTTGGGAAAATTGATGATACGAAGTCTTTGGCATAGAGATGCTTCCTTGATGTTGATGATACGAAGCTATCTTTCTTTAGAAGAGGGAAATAGAAGAATCTACAGTGGTAAATGTTATTCATCAATCCTCATTGATTCATTCATTCATGTAGAATTAATTGCTTGTTTATGAATTAGAGAAAATCTATGATTGCTTTGATTTCTGTGATTGATTTATGTTTAAACCCATATTTGATCTTATCATTTAGTTCTAGGGTAAGAAACTAAACTAGGGTCTCTAATTAAATTTGTAATTGAATATGTAAAGCTTGTGGAATTTCTTTTAGCTTAATTGTTCTGAAAAATAAGAGAATTATCACTAATTTTACTGTATTTATTGATAAAACGTCTTTCGTTGTTGTTGTTGTTTACATTAGCGTTGGATTGTGTTAAAAACAATGGAGTTATGCAATGTAGAAGAAGATGAATGTCAAGTAGTAGGTATACAGGAAGATATGCATGAGTTGTTGCATGATGCAGTTTATGAGATTTTAAGTAGAGTAACATTGGTTAATCTATTACGTCAGTGTCGATGGGTTTGCAAAGATTGGCAGAAACTCATTCTATTTGATACACAGTTTCAGAAGAAACATTTACAGCACACCCCAAGTTTGGGACCAGGTTGCTTCGTCTACGATCATGTTATGAAACATATAAATTTTGTCCCTTACTCTGACGGTCATCACCATGAGCACAAATACCCTAAGGCTGCTTCTGCGTTTCTCGATTTCTTACCAAATTCAGTGAACGATATGATGATTGCTTGTGCATCTCAATTTGGTTCTTTACTTTGTTGTGTCACTAAAGTCGGGTCTTTTCCGATTCCAAGTTACTACATCTGTAAACCGGCAACAAGAGAATGGAGAAAGATACCCAACCCGAAAACCAGTCTTGCCAGCTTCTCTAAGGTCCGTATTGGTATAGCAGTGACACAATCATATCCAAGGCTGCAATTTAAGGTACTTCACTTATCTGCATTGATTATCACTGTGAGGTGTTTGACTCCACCAACTGGACTTGGAAGAGAAAGCAGTTTATCAAATTTACTAAATGCCTTATGTTCAAAGAAGCCGAAGCTGTTTTTGTTAACGAAGGATTTCATTGGTCAACTTACTCCGAATATATATTTGTCTACTACGTGGATCAAGAGAAGTGGACACTGCTTAAATATTCACGCGACATGATAGCAGTGGATGCTGCTAGCTTTGTAATCAATTGTGATAGAAAGCTTGGAGTCTTATTCTTTAATAGGGAGTGGATGGAGGTTTGGATTTTGGAGAGTTACTCTACCACCGAGCCGATTTGGAAGAGGAAGTTCCGCAAAGATAGGATCTATACAAGTAAACCTGGTAAAATGAGAATATATCGTCTGGCGGGAATGTGGTCTAGTGATACTATTGTTATGATGAGATTTTGTGGTTCAATTGCGAAAATGATACCAAAACTATCATTCCATGCACATGTAATCCCCATATATTTAGTATGTTCCAACCTCAACTTAGTTACTTCTAGTTTTTGTGTCTTCCTGTAATTCATGATATCCAGGGCGTTTTCTTACCAATTGTTTCCAACAGTTTTCTTTAATCAATGGCATTCAACTCTATTGTGCATAACTATTTAATGCACCTAGCTCATTTCTTGAATTGTTGTAGGTTCTCGACTTGTATTTGTTAGTTGAAATGCCTGACAGAAAAACTAAGGCCCAATTACAGTTGTATTTTCAGTCATCTAATTTGCAGGGAGTGGGAATTATGGAACATATACCTTATTTGCTGACTGCAGCTGTGGCAACCAAAATCAAAGGTGTGTACTGTATACTGAGCCGTTAGTCACATATTATATACATTTTCGGATTCACAATTGAAAAAAATTTCACATATTAGTCAGTACTTACAACTGAAAGAATTTCGCTCTTAGTTATGAATTAAAATGTGCCCTCCTCAGTCTTCACCACTCCAAAGAATAAAGATGTCATAGTCAGAGACTCAGAGGGCCTGCAAGTGAACATTTTTCTTAAAGCCTCAGCCTTGTTTATGTTCCTTTCTTTGAATTAGTCTCCTTATGTTGCTTGTTAAGATGCATCTACATTGACTTTGAATCATCACATCTCAAATGGATGTGGACCCATTGATAAATCAGCAGGTTTCCTTGCAGGCCAAGTGGTGCGCAGTTTGTTTACCCGCTCGGGCATGTGCGGTTAGAAGAATTAGGATGGAGGCAACGGTATTAATGTTGGTGGTGGTAATCGTGGCCTAGGGGCATATGTTTTAAGTTAATATTTTTCTAAATAGTTGATGAAGGGTTGATAAGGAGGTGTTGGTGAAGGTGGAGGCGGAGGTGGGGTTGGTGATGTACCCACGGAAGACAAAAGGTTCACCGAAAAAATAACGAAACAAGAAATCACCTAAATTCCCTTTCTCAAATTCTAAGTCTTTGTCTGCACCAATAGACTTTTGATCTGGATGCTCTTTAACTGTCAATTGGATTGCTTGCTTCTCTGCCTGCTCTTGTCTTCTGTCCGTCATGGGCGCCGTCGGTGGTGTTTTGGGCAGCGCTTGTTGTGATTCATTTGGTTTTGTGGGTGGTGGTACTGCGGTGGGTTGTAGTGGTGGGATTATTAGCGGTATCTTGGGCAACAGTTCTGGAGATTCAGCTGGGTGTGTTGATGGTGGTGCTGCTGACAGTATTTTGGGGAACGGTTGCTCTGAATCTGTTGGTTCTACGGGCGGTGGTATTAAGGACTGAGATTGATAATTCTTGAATTTCAAATCATTCGTTTCTTCATCAGCTGACTTATCTGTACGCTTTCTCAATCTAATTGTTCTTCTCTCCTCCCGTTCTTTTCTTCTCCGCTCTGCCGCAGGCGGTGGTGCTGATGGTGTTTTTGGAGTTGGGGATTTTGTTAGTTGTTGGGGTGCTCGTGATGGTTCTGAGGATGAAATCTCTTGTTGACGTGCTATGGGCGGTATGGTTTTTGGATTGCTGGTATACTGGGTGTCGTACGATTCAGGTATTGGGGGAGCCGATGGTTGAGGATGATATGGATAACTTGGTTCACCATATTGATATGTATTGACATCGTTATCGTCATAGTATCGCCTCCTTTCAGGGTCTGGTTTCCAAAACGATTCTTGCCTTAGATCGGGAAATGAACTACTATTCCTTCTCAGCAATCCATTTCCACTTCCCACAGGTTTAGGAGCCGTACTAGTAGCAGCATCAGCAGCAGAAGATAATAAACTACTCAATTCATCCATGTTTTGATTTTTATCGGCCATACCTGTTCGTCGTGGATCCACAGACCTATGGTGAGGGCGTTGGTGGCGGCGACGGAGATGATGATGATGATGGTGGTGGTGGTTGTGATGTTGTGAGTGCAAATTTGTTAAACCATGATCCCTCCCACCACCAACTGTGGTGTTTCTGTTGAGAAGTACTCCAAGAAGTATGGAAACGGAAACTAAAACTAAGTTAAGAATATCTGAATCCAAAATATTAATGAAGAATTCGGACATGAAAGAAAGAAAAGACGGACATACAACAAAGAGTAATACTGCTAATGCTGTTATTAGCAAACCTATGATCAAAACCCAAGATTTGTTCTTAAAGATTTTCATTGAGAATCGATGTCTGATGGATGAGCTGCTGCTATGGACCGAAAATGATCCCTCCTGTTCTATGGTAAATATTTTAAGGTTGTATTGCTTTCTTGATTAACATATGTATTTATAGCAAGCAATATTGACTTGAAGGTAACGTAGGAGAGTGGTAGAAATGGTCTTGTTGTCGATTAATTTAGTTTTTTCTTATTAGAAAAATGTTACATATTTACTTCATTGATGACTTCATTTGCAGGTTAGAAAAATCAATGACTGTGACATCCTTGACATTACGGTTTCTGTTAGTTGGATATGACTACAATTTCGAGTCATAGGAAGACTAGCTAGATTTGTCAGATGGAGTGTTTAAATGGGACACTGGTGTCAACAGATCAGTTGAGATGACTCCATTTGCAGGTGAGGAAAACATTACTGACTGTAAGTAACAGCCTTGATATCTAACTGGACCACCATTTCGAGTTCAAAGGGAGACTACATTTGTCAGATAGAGTGTTTAGTTGGGTTGTTTTCTTAGTCTGGAAGATCCTGGTGTTGAAATTAACAGATCAGTTGATATGCACTGCACCGTTCCACGGAATCTGGGAAACTCATGTCTACAAAATTGAAAGTGTCGTCACACTTTATGGTCCATTTGGTTTGGTAAGGCATAACCGTGGAATTCTTGTCTTGTCACACTCTGTGGTCCATCTGGTGTAAGCATAATTGTGGAGTTATTCAAAAAATTGTGGAATTTTTGTGTTTGTCACACTCTGTGGTCCATCTGGTTTAAAAAATAGAACTACAGAATAAAAAAACAAGGTAGCGCTAGAAACAGGGATTGAACCTGTGACCTTGTGGCTCTAACCAGCTGAGCTATTCCAGCGTTGAGATGAGTTAGAAATTTATCATCTACTTATGATAAATTTGCAAGGACCTTAACATCTAATCCGATATGATTCACCACCGAAATTGTTTAGCTCCCAAATCACCACCAACCATCTTAAAATCCAATTCAAGAAAAATTCTCTCCCTCCAATTCGCTCTCCACCACCACCGCTGGTGGTAAATTTACAACATCTTTGTTACTACAAACACGTGATCATCATCTCTGTCGAAGATCATCCGTATATCAACTGAATATTAACAGGTACGCTATAGTAATTTTCTTTAATAAGCAACCGATGTCCGAATTAGCTTAATTTTCTTTATTTTATTTTCTGAGTTGTAAGTGTTTGTGAAAATTCCTAACAGAATACAAATCATTAATGGATAAACTAATTATGGATGTGGAGTTGCCGTTGGAGAAACTGTCTTTGAAACCCATTGATGATGGAAAGGTTGTTGTTGTTTTAGTAGCAAATGGGAGTTTCAATCCTCCGACTTTCATGCATTTGAGAATGTTTGAACTGGCAAGAGATGCATTAAATTCGGATGGTTTTTGTGTTATTGGAGGCTACATGTCACCTGTGAATGATGCATACAAGAAGAAAGGTCTCATCTCTGCTGAACATCGCTTACAATTGTGCGAGCTTTCTTGTAGAAGCTCGCCGTTTGTTATGGTGGATCCATGGGAGGCGACACAGAGTAGTTATCAGCGGACTTTGACTGTTTTGGGCAGAGTGCAGAGTTGCTTGTGTGACAGAGGATTGGTACGAAGAGAGTCGCTTAAGGTTATGCTTCTATGTGGTTCTGATTTAGTGGAATCTTTTTGTGTGCCGGGAGTATGGATCCCTGAGCAGATTAGGGCCTTATGTAGAGATTATGGAATTGTTTGTATTCGCAGAGAAGGCACTGATATTGAGAAGATTATTTCAGGGGATGGGACTTTGAATGCGTATAAGAACAACATTAGAGTTGTGGATGAACTGATCCCGAACCAGATTAGTTCTTCGAGAATGAGGGAATGTATTTCAAGAGGATTATCAATAAAGTATCTGACGGTAGATGAAGTGATTGATTATATCAGACAACACAACTTGTACCTGAATTCGGATTCAAATGAAAAGAAGTACCTGCAAGAGGGGAAGGATGAAAGGATGATGCTTAAAAAGAAAGAGATATCAGGTGCACTTCTAGCTCGTTTGTATCCAATCTTTCCCTAAATATGGATTTCTTGATGAAAATTTCCCAAATGGTACTGTAAAAATGTGTGTTGTTTTTGCAGATTGAAAACTACTTATGTGGGTATTGGATCCACCTTATCTTTGGACCGAGGGAGCATCCATAGAAACAGGTAATTTCTTTTCGCATTCTTTCACTGCCTCAGAAAAAATCATCTATCATATATGCTACATGTTCAATAATCACGTTTTTTTCTGACAAAATTAGTTGTTTAGTCATAGTCGAAACACGTAGTTCCGTCAATACTGTAATGAGTTATATAATTTTGGAGAAAAAAATAATTAGTTACTCTGTAAAAATTGGAAAATCAGTCTTTTTGGATCAAAAGTATCGAGATTGTGTTCTTTTTTCATAGAGCAAATTGTACTCGCCTACGGCAAGTTTGTGTGTAGCACCTGCATACAGCTAGTTTTTATAAGAATATAGTGTACTTCAGGTGAACATATCCTTTTGTTTGAACTAATGTCGTTAGGCAGTACAGATGAACTGAGATGACCTTGAACGAAAGCCATCCTTCAGTTAGGAGGTGGTTTCCACTCATTAGTATTGACATATGTGTAGAATTACCCAACAAATATATCTTTCTTTGTCTTGAAAACTGAATCATATATAAGCATGAAGATTACAGAGTTTAAATTACGCGTTCATTTTTTAATTGAACAGATATATAAGACGGTAGATTCGCCTCACCATCAAAAGAAGTTTCTGATATTCTTACCAGTATTGCCGTTTCGTTTGCTACTCTGTTTGCATTTCTTGAAACATATTGAAACCAGTTGTATGTTCCTGACATACAGTTACTAACTTGTAAAGCTTCTTTAAGTAGTGAGGCAGTGGACTCTTGAACATTTGTCGTCTTATTTTGTAGATAGTCTATGATACACTTTGAGTCTCCTTCAAAAGTAACTCCATACAGTTGGAGTTGTTTTGCCCATGTGACAGCCTCCAAAGCTGCTCTTGCCGAGGCTTCTTCACTCGACACTGAAAAGCATTTTCTTCCCCTTGCTCCCCTACATAAACCTGTAGAGTCTCTTAGAATTAAGCCAATTCCAGTAACTTTTTTTGGAGTAATCCATGCGGCACTGAAATTGATTTTTAACTCAGTATAGATAGAAGGGATCCAAGCATCAGAATCTCTGTGATCAATACGTTGCTGGATAATTGAGGTTGATGCTGTTGTTGGTTCCCAAGAGGATGGTGGTGGTGGGGGTGGTTGTGGTGGTGGAGTTGGCCCAGAACGCATCTTTTTCCACCTTATTTTAAACTTTTCAAAAAGTGTTACTGGCGGTGGTGGAGGTGGCTGTGATGACGGTGGTGGATCCACCCGAGAATGAGGTTCTCCAATTGAACACTGCCTAGAGAAATTCTCAAAATCTTCTTTCGTGATTAATGGCGGGGCTGATGGTGGAGGACCTTGAGGTCGACCACCGTACCGATACCTGCCTACATTAATATCATCACAGTATCTTGTGCTTTCGTAGTTGTGTTTCTGACGTGATTCTTGTCTATTGAGATCAGAATATGAACGGCTATTCCTTCTCATCATCATTCTATTTCCATTAGGCACAAATTTAGGAGTAGGCACCTGTTGTTGATCTCTAGTGAAATCTTCAAATTCTTCCTTCTTAAATACCGGCGGTGCTGATGGTTGAGGACCGTACAGATACCTACCTACATCAATATCATCATAGTATCTTGGGAATTGAAAGTCGAGTTTGTGATACGATTCTTGTTTGCTTAGATCAGAATATGAACGACTATTCCTTCTCATCATTCTATTTCCATTAGGCACAAATTTAGTAGTAGGCACCTGTTGTTCATCTTTGTCAGTAGGCAACCATCGTTGATCGGTAGGCACCTGTTGCTGATGGATAGGTACTGTATCAGTATCTAACTGTTGATATGTATCAGTTGGCACCTGTTGTTGATTCGCATCAGTGGGCAACTTTTGTCGATCTGTAGTCCTATTACGACGACGAAGACGGAGGCGTCGAAGATGATGATAATGATGATGATGATGAGGATGTTGATGTTGATGGAAATGATGATGATGATGGTGGATTTCCTTTTTCTTCATCTGTCGGTGATTCTGTCTCTCTTCCTTCTTCTCTGCCGAGTCTGCCCCCACCTCCTCCTTCACATCGGCCTTCTTCTCCTCCCTCTCATCAGCTTCCCTGGTGCTTAAACTAAGAAGTCC
The DNA here is from genome assembly GCA_023529315.1 of Papaver bracteatum. Classification (NCBI taxonomy): domain Eukaryota; kingdom Viridiplantae; phylum Streptophyta; class Magnoliopsida; order Ranunculales; family Papaveraceae; genus Papaver; species Papaver bracteatum. The sequence continues at coordinate 130,967 of JAJJWX010000122.1, forward strand.
ACACAAAATAGCCGAGAAAACTAGAACAAGAATAAGACTACCCCAATTTTTCAGAACAACACTAGGCTTGAAATTTTGAGAAAAGAAAGACAGAAATGGGATTACAATGAATATCAGAACTAGTCCTGTAATGATTATGATGATAATATAAAACCCATAGTTCAATAAGAAATTCGACAAGGGTCGACGTTGGTGATTATAATGATTGTGCTGCTCCTCCTCAACCTCCCCGTTCCCAACTGCCATTTTTCTACAAAGAAGTGCACCAACAACAGCAAGGAAGACTAATACGAAATGGGGTTTTATGAATTGAGAGCTGAAAGAAAGAAAAGATGGAACTGCAATGAACATGAAGATTAACATAAAAAAGAAAGCTGATGGAGATGGATGTCGTAAGTTGGTTGATGAATAGCTTCTGAACCAATTTTGTGGCAGACTCCTTTCACTGCTTTCTTCCATTTTTCTTGGATTTTGTTCTTGAGCTATGGGTAAATGCAAATTTGCCTTTCGATATGTTCAGATCTGGTATTATATTTGGTTTTGTATGAGCTATGAAGTTATACTTTTTCTTTGAAAACTGGGTAATTGACTTTGAGACAGAATGTGATGGAATTACATAGTTTATTGATTTCTGACTTTCCCTCCAGCTTCTGATTTGTATTATGCACATTGTTCTCATTAATACTGGTCCTGGTTTCACATGCACCATCCTAATATATCCGTATATCTTTATTGCAGGGAACAAGATTTGCTAATCCATACTTTAGTTATAAATTGCTGAGACTCGGAGTAGCACAGTGAGTTATGGGTACTGCTGGCTGCTGGCCCTCCATGTGTGATTACTAGTTGCTTTGAAGTTCCACAGCAGAGAAAGCATTATTCTCCTTTCCTTTGGTCATAGCTGTAAACAGAAACAATATATTACATGTCGATTAGAACAAAAAATAAACTTCAATCAACTGTAATTGTGTATTATTTCATTGACTTTGAAGAAATTATTATTGCTCCCAGCTACACGTTTTCATGCAAAATCCTATCAGGAACAGTTTTTTTTTTTTTTTTAAGCCAAAGACTTAAGTCCTTGTTTAGTAATAATAAAGCTTGCTTGTACAGGAGTTATTAGTCACTCCTGCCTGGATGTTGCTGGCCACTCTTGCAAAATTTCTTTGTAAAATTTCCTGGTGCGGGCTTCGAGTACCATAAATTACCAGGCTCAGTATTTTCTTATCTATCGTGAATACTGAATAGTGAAATTTGTCTATGAGATTTTTCCCTCAATTTGGACTATGAATTTGGCCTGCGATTAGATGCCTCCGGCCAGAGATCAAATTATTTTTCGTTTTTGTTTTCACGTTGGCAAATCCGGAACAGTCCGAGATATCAGGATTGCACATGGTTGTGTTTTGACTTATTAATTAAGGAATCATGATGTGACAACTTGATATGTGACGCCATTTACTAAACGTCACTAAATTTCCAAAAGCCGCCTATACAGTCAAGTCAACCAGATGTACTTGACCTTACCATTTTTGTATTAATAGACAGATTGTTCATGCCAACCTTTACCATTTTCTTGTGGTAAAAGACTAAAATCCCTTCCATTATTCTCGCAAATCTCCGTAATAACAAAATGAATGCTATTGAATGGAAAATATCATGATATCAGAATTTTTTATTCTGCATGTAGCATGGTCTTAGTTATGTGGCACATTAAACGGCTCGAACATATGCCATGTATTAAATACCATTCTACCTATAAATTGGGAGTCCAAGTTCCAACCTAATCATACCAACAATTTCAGCTTCCTAAAAGAAAAAGAAGAAACACCAACAAAGAAAGATTTCAAGATGCCTTGGCCTCCATGCATTAGTTGTACCGGTAAGCATGCGATTCTTTCGTTTCTTCAAAATGAGTTGAGCAATTGCGAAGAAATACTTTGCTTTGCTCATCACTATACCGGCTCTAATATATTTTGTTTTAATTTTTGTTCGTAAATGGAACCAGGTTCTGGAGCCGCAAGGAAGAGTTGGCCACAACTTGTTGGAAAGCCGGGTGCAGTAGCAAAAGCAACTATTGAGAGAGACCTGCCAGGAGTGACTGCGGTTATCATACCTACGGGAAACATTAGGGATCTCAATTTTTGTTGCAACCGTGTTTGGGTAAACGTTAAAAACGACCCTCAACAAACCGTTGCTACTGTTCCCAGAGTCGGATAGATGACAAATGTAGTCGTGAAAAAGAATAAGATTTATAGACACGTTTTCTATAACTTTGTAATGGTGATTCCACTATTTTGTTCGAGTAAATGAAATATAAATCAATTTACTTACTAAATATGGTGTTGGTGGTTCATTTTCTTTAGAGTTATTTTGTAAAAGGATCGTAACTTTATAACTTAATTAGGGTCTGAGTCCTAAAACATGCAGTTGATGCGTTAGGGTCGTAGACTGACCCTAGACTAGTTTAACCGTCAATTATCTTTACTTAAATAACCTTTATAAAGTTTTGAATTATCAATATGTCCTTATCTTTAACGCCCGATTTAACAGTCACAAACCATGTAAAACTTATAGACTCCTAGGACCACTATTCAAGAAAATTTGTAGGAAGGTGCATATGATTTTTCTTGCTGAACGGTTGGATGGCGGATCAATGTTTTTGTTTTATTTGGTTTTAGTTCTCTTTATTAGCACTTGGATTATATTTGATTTCCATCTGCTCGTGAAAATATCTCAGAGACTGTGTACTTTTTAGATACTAACATTTAGTTAATCTTCAAAATTGAGACTCGGTATAAGTTTACCAAGTTATACTTTAATCTGATATCGTTTATTGCTTGGATTGTTAGTTAGGAATCAACGGTAAAATCTGTATCATTTAATCTTGAGTTTGGTGAGTAAATACTTGTTATGGAACCTTAATATATCAAATGGATGGATGTGCATGTCTGTTACTTGTTAGATTCAGGTACCCATCTTGTGCATTAGGTATGCAAATCTTTGTGGAGATCTCTTCAACTCAGGTGAAAAATATGAACAGGTACTTCCAAAAATGAGATTTGTGCTTATGAACAAGGTATGAAAGAATATGATTGGTGTAGTTTTCGTAATTGCAACACCTCTTAGAATTGTTTAAATGAATTCGTGTTTGTAAAGATGTTAGTTTAGATATGCATGATTTTTGTTGGTTACAGTGGAGGTTGTGGTGGGGGTAAGGAACGAGATGCAAGAAAAAGAAATGTTTGACGTTTTTCTTATCCTAGTTTTTATATTAGTGTCGTCTGTTTGTACACAAGAATTGCAAAAGTGTCGGACGGCGTTCACTCGATTCAAACGGTGTTAGCTTGACTTAATTCAAAAAGTCACCTAACTATTGACGTGACGATCTTATGTTAGTCTACGACCCTAACACTTCAACTGTCTGTTTTAAGACCCAGACCCTAATTAGGTTATAAAGTTGTGACCCTTTTACAAAAAGGCTCTTTTCTTTATTATGATGAATGATATTTTTTTTTTTTTTTTTTGAAACATTCTATATGATTTGGTAGAACTCAGTGAGTTAATCTGTTTGACTGTTCCATTTACAAGCCTGAATTCCTATTTCCCATAGCTGTCACATTCGGGGAAAAAAATCAATCCCACAACGCGGGATTAAAATCAAATTCACAGCTTTATAGTTGTCGGATATTAAAGATCTGACACTATCTAACGGTGGACTTAGCAAAATAGAAAAATGGCGAGTCTGAATTTGTGCACACACCTTAACGAGTGTGCACGTAACATTTCAGTCTGTATCCTTGACTTAATTTAGAGAGTTATGTAACGAGGGTCGTGATTCTAAACATGGAGGATAATGGGGCCATCAGTTAAATAATCAACCAATCACGACCCTCTTCTTCAGTAGTAGGAGACATATCGGAACTCAACTTAAAATGAGGACCAAGGGGAGTACTTACAGATTTAATGCCTTCGCAGATACCAAATTTCTGTAACACTTTCTTCAAGTATGCCTTCTGAGATAAACAAACTTTACCCTTCTCTATGTCACGTTGAATCTCCATGCCAAGAATCTTCTTAGCTTCTCCCAAATCTTTCATCTCAAACTCAGTTGACAATTTGTGCTTCAAATTATCAATCTCTTTCTTGTTATTCGATGCTATCAGCATATCATCAACATACTAGAGAAAAAATATTAAAGACCCATCACGTAGCTTCTTGAAGTATACACAATGGTCATAGTGACTTCTTGTGTATGTCTGGCCAATCATAAACTGATCAAATCGCTTGTACCACTGTCTTGGAGACTGCTTCAGCCCATACAACGATTTTTTTTCAGCTTGCATACACAATCTTCTTTTCCAGCAACTTTCAACCCACTCGGCTGAGTCATATAGACACTACACTAAAACAATGATTTTGTAACAGTGCATCCAGTCACAGTTTATTTTTCAGTCACAAATACACCTGTGATAAGTCATGCAACAGTTGTAATTGTTATTAAGTTTTGTATTCGTGACAATAATTAGGAATATTAAATTGGTTTTATTAGTCACAATAATATTTGTTGATAATTTTACAGACAATCACATTTATAATTCAAAGTGATGATTCCACCCAAATATTTCACCACATCTAAAACAACCCCAAAATTATAACACTTTGAATTTTACTTGTCACTAATTTTCCCATATTTGTACAAACTAACAATTATATTTCATTTCTAAAAATCAAAATACATTTTACTCTCTTTGAGTGGTGCTGTGACGAGGTCACCCTCGTGACAACTTATATAAGGGTGCATCTTTTAACCCTTGGATTTTATATCGTGGATATCACGAGACTCTAATTAGAAAAAAGATATATTTCCTAATTATTATTTTTATTATCTTCTAAATCCTTGCATTCAGTTTTATTAGCATCTTAATCCCCAACCAAATAATAATTTTTGCTCGTGAGTCTCTTTTTGTTTTGACCGCTGGTTTTTCGCTGTTTCGTCCTTCCAAAACCTAGACCTAGGCTTTCTTTCGTTTTGAAATGGGAGCTGGGTTGCACGAACGCTCCGTTTTTGGAGTCGTGTCCGCATCAGACGCAGGACGCGCGTTTGACGCTGACACAACGCGTGTCCGACACACCAATATGCGCGTCCCGCGCGCGTCTTGTTTGGACGCACCGATGAGTCGGGTTTAAAGCATTTTTTCCATTTTCATTTAAACTTCTTCATTTATTTTTACTATTATTAATTAAATGAAGAAAGAAAAACATTTAGATCAATCATTTAAGTCTTTATTAGGGTTTTGTAATTGGAAATACATCACATATACCCTTGGTTGGGCATGTGTTGTTCTAAGAATGCAATTTGATTGTGCCATGTGTTTAATAGTGATTGATTGCTTGACCTTCGGCGTGTGTAAACAAACGATCTTTCCTTTTCTTTTGAAATTTATACACATATAGCATTATTTTCTAACTTTTAGGATCGAAACACTTGACTTTGCTGTATAAATACATAATTGTATATATAAATAATATATTTATATACGTGTCCGCGTCCTAATTTTTTGAGAATTTTGTAGTGTCCGTGTCCGCGTCGTGTCGGGTCCGCGTCTACGCGTCCGCGACTGTGCAACCCAGAATGGGAGAATCTTTTTTGTAGCAACAGAAGAAGATGTCGTGATTTGTGAAGGCCGCGAAGGAATCGGTAATCAGTTGTGCCACAATTTGGAACTCGGTTGCGATTTCTTTTGTTTTCTTCATATCAGATGATTAGATCCAGACTTGTCTGTGTTCTTCTTTTCTTTGTAATGTTCCTTTGAAAATTAGAGCGGAGTAATTATTAAGGACTATGGAGAAATTTAATTAAATATAGGGGTGTCATAGAGAATATAAACAATACAGATAATTTAATTTTAGATTTAGATTTAGTCTTGAGATGTGTACATTTTAAATCTAAGGGTTAGGAAGTGCACCCTTACAGGAGCTGTCACAAGGGTGACCTCATCACATCATAACTCTTTTTATTTTTCTTTTTAAATTTAATTTTCTTAATATTAGAAAATAGAATCAAGACCAAGTCAACAAGTCATGACTTTATTGAAATTTGACTTTGACATATCTGCTTTTTCAGAAGAGGTGAAAATTACCAGACTATCCTTATCGGAATAAGTGCAATAAAAATTCAGAAGATTGTGAAAATTACCAGACTACCCTTATTGAAAATATGTATAGTCAATATTACGGAATGTTAAAATGACCATATTACCCTTAATGGAAAAAAGTACAACAAAATATTATACAGACTGTGAAAATGACCAGACTACCCTTATCAAAAATAAGTGAAGTAAATATTACAGACTATGAAAATGACCATATTAACCTTAATGGAAATTAGTGCAATAAATATTATGGATAATGTGAAAATGACCAGACTACCCTTATCGGAAATAAGTAAACTAAATATTATATAATGTGAAAATAACCATACAACCCTTATAAGAAATAAGTAAAGTAAATATAACAGACTGTGAAATTGACCATTATACCCTTACTGGAAATAAGTGCATTAAATATTATGGAGACTGTGAAAATGACCAGACTACCTTTATCGGAAATAAGTAAAGAAAATATTACACATTTTGAAAACGACCATATTACCCTTACTGTGAAAATGACCATATTACCCTTACTAGAAATAAGTACAATAAATATCATGGAGACTATGAAAATGACTATATTACCCTTACTAGAAATAAGTGCAATGAATATCATGAAAGTGACCAAACTATCCTTATCAAAAATAAGTAAAGTAAATATTACATACTATGAAAATGACTATTTTACCCTTACTGGAAATAAGTGTAATAAATATGCTGGAGACTATGAAAATGACCAGACTACCCTTATCAGAAATAAGTAAAGTAAATATTACAGACTGTCAAAATGACCATATTACCCTTACTAGAAATAAATGCAATAAATATCATGGAGACTATGAAAATGACCAAACTACCCTTATCAAAAATAAGTAAAGTAAATATTACTGATTGAAAATGACCATATTACCCTTACTGGAAATAACTGCAATAATTATCATGGAGACTATGAAAATTACCAAACTACCCTTATCAAAAATAAGTAAAGTAAATATTATAGACAATGAAAATGACCATTTTACCCTTATTCGAAACATATGCAATAAATATTATGGAGACTGTGAAAATGACCAAACTACCCTTATTGGAAATAAGTAAAGAAAATATTATATACCGTAAAAATGACCATATTACCCTTACTAGAAATTAGTGCAAGAAATATTATTGAGAGTGTGAAAATGGCCAGACTACCCTTATTAAATATAAGTAAAGTTGATATTTCAGACTGTGAAAATGACCATATTACCCTTACTAGAAATTAAAGCAATAAACATCATGGAGACTATAAAATGATCAAACTGCCCTTATCAAAAATAAGTCAAGTAAATATCCTAGTCTGTGAAAATGACCAGTGTACCATTACTGGAAATAAGGTTAATAAATGTTATGGAGACTGTGAAAATGACCAAACTACCCTTATCGAAAATAAATAAAGTAAATATTACAAACTATGAACATTACCATATTACCCTTAATGGAAATTAGTGCAATAAATATTATGGAGACTGTGAAAATGACCAGACAACCCTTATTGGAAATAAGTAAGTATTACAAACTGTGAAAATGACCATATTACCTTTAATGGAAATTAGTGCAATACTGTGAAAATGACCGGACTATCCTTATTAAAAATAAATAAAGTTAATATTTCAGACTATGAAAATGAGCATATTACCCTTACTAGAATATATTGCAACAAATATCTTGGAGACTATAATAATGACTGAACTGCCCCTTATCAAAAATAAGTAAAGTAAATATTATGGTCTTTGAAAATGACCAGACTACCCTTATCGGAAATAAGTAAAGTAAATATTACAAACTGTGAAAAATGACCTTATTACCCTTAATGAAAATTAGTGCAATAAATATTATGGAGACTGTGAAAATGACTAGACTATCCTTATCGTAAATAAGTAAAGTAAATATTACATATTATGAAAATGACCATATTACCCTTATTGGAAATAACTGCACGTAAGGGTAAAATGGTCATTTTCATAGTAAGGGTAAATGGTCATTTACACAGTCTATAATATTTACTTAACTTGATTCCGATAAGGTAGTCTGGTCATTTTCTTTGTCACCATGATATTTATTGCATTAATTTCTAGTAAGGGTAATTTGGTCATTTTCACTGTCAGTGATATTTACTTTACTAATTTCCGATAAGTGTAGTCTGGTCATTTTTACAGTCTCCATAATATTTATTTCACTTATTTCCCCTAAGGGTAAAATGGTTATTTTCACAGACTGTAATATTTACTTTACTCATATCCGAAAAGGGGGGTCTTGTCATTTTCACAGTCTCCATAATATTTATTGCACTTATTTCCAATAAGGGTAGTATGGTCATTTTCACTGTCTGTAGTATTTTACTTATTTCCGATAAGGATAGTCTGGTCATTTTCATAGTCTCCATAACATTTATTGCACTTATTTCCCCTAAGGGTAAAATGGTCATTTTCACAGATTGTAATATTTACATTACTCATATCTGAAAAGGGTGGTCTGGTCATTTTCACAGTCTCCATAATATTTATTGCATTTATTTTCAGTAAGGGTAGTATGGTCATATTTTCACTATCTGTAATATTTAACTTATTTCCGATAAGGATAGTCTGGTCATTTTGACAGTCTCCATAATATTTATTGCACTTATTTCCAATAAGGGTAAAATAGTCATTTTCACATTTTGTAATATTTACTTTACTTATTTTGATAAGGGTAGTCTGGTCATTTTCACAGTCTCCATAATATTCATTTCACTAATTTTCAGTAAGGGTAGTATGGTCATTTTCACCGTCTGTGTGATATTTATTGCACTTATTTCCAATATGGGTAGTTTGGTCATTTAGACAGTCTCTGTAATATTTATTATTGCACTTATTTCCAATAAGGGTAAGATAATCATTTTCACAGTCTGTAATATTTACTTTACTTATTTTTGATATGGGTAGTTTGGTCATTTTCATAGTCTCCATAATATTTATTTCATTAATTTCCAGTAAGGGTAGTATAGTCATTTTCTCCGTCTATGTGATATTTATTGCACTTATTTCTAACAAGGGTAGTTTGGTCATTTTGACAGTCTCCATCATGCACTTATTTCCTGTAAGGGTAAAATAGTCATTTTCACATTCTGTAATATTTACTTTACTTATTTTTGATAGGGGTAGTCTGGTCATTTTCGCAGTCTCCATAATATTTCTTTCACTAATTTCCAGTAAGGGTAGTATAGTCATTTTCACCATCTGTGTGATATTTACTGCAGTTATTTCTAATAAGGGTAGTTTGGTCATTTTGACATTCTCCATAATATTTATTGAATTTACTTCCAGTAAGGGTAAAATAGTCATTCTCACAGTCTATAATATTTACTTTACTTATTTTTGATAAGGGTAATTTGGTCATATTCACTGTCTCAGTGATATTTATTAACTTATTTCTAGTAAGGTAATATGGTCATTTTCACAATCTGTAATATTTACTTTACTTATTTCCGATAAGGGTAGTATGGTCATTTTAACTGTATCCATGATATTTATTACACTAAGTCCTAATAAGGGTAATATGGTCATTTTCACTATCTGAGTGATAATTATTGCACTTACTTCTAGTAATGGTAATATGGTCATTTTCATGGTTTGTACTATTTAATTTATGTATATCCGATAAGGATAGTATGGTCATTTTCACAATCTCCATTATATTTATTGCACTTTTTTCCAATAAGGGTAATATGGTCATTTTCACAGTCTCCATAAACTCAGGTCTAACTCTAGTAATCTTTGAACCGGTGATGTTCAATTCTGATATATTTCGACTCCAGTTCATCCGGAAGAGAAACTCAAGTCTAACTCTTGAAATATATGAACCTGTGATGTTCATTTCTGATATATTTCGTCTACAGTTCATCCGAAAGAGTTACTCAGGTCTAACTCTAGTAATCTTTGAACCGGTGATGTTCTATTCTGATATATTTCGTCTCCAGTTCATCCAAAAGAGAAACACGGGTCTAACTTTAGTAATCTTTGAACCGGTGATTTTCAAGTTTGATATATTTCGTCTCCAGTTCATCCGAAAGAGAAACTCAGGTCTAACTCTAGTAATCTTTGAACCTGTGATGTTTAATTCTGATATATTTCGTCTCCAGTACACCCGAACGAGAAAACTCAGGTCTAACTCTCGTAATCTTTGAACCTGCGATGTTCAATTATGATATATTTCGTCTCCAGTTCATCCGAACGAGAAACTCATGTCTAACTCTAGTAATCTTTGAACCTATGATATTCAATTCTGATATATTTCGTCTCCAGTTCACCCGAACGAGAAACTCTGGTCTAACTTTCGTAATCTTTGAACCTGTGATGTTCGATTCCGATATATTATGTCTCCAGTTCACCATAACGAGAAAATCAGGTCTAACTCTAGTAATCTTTGAACCCGTGACGTTCGAATCTGATATATTACGTCTCCAGTTCATCCGAACGAGAAACTCAGTTCTAACACTAGTATTCTTTGAACCTGTGCTGTTCAATTCTGATATATTTCGTCTTTTGTTAATCCGAAAGAGAAACTCAGGTCTAACAATGGTAATTTTTGAACCCGTGATGTTCAATTATGATAAATTTCGTTTGCAATTCACATGAACGAGAAAACTCAGGTCCAACTCTAGTAATCTCTGAACCTGTGATGTTCAATTCTAATATATTTCGTCTCCAGTTCTCCCGAACGAGAAACTCAGGTCTAAATCTAGTAATCTTTGAACATGTTATGTTCAATTCTGATATATTTTGACCCCAATTCATCCGAACGAGAAACTCGGGTCTAACTCTAGGAATATTTGAACCTGTGATGTTCAATTCTGATATATTTCGTCTCCAATTCATCCGAACGAGAAACTCAGGTCTAACTATGGTATTTTTTGAACCCGTGATGTTCAATTCTGATATATTTCATCCCCAGTTCATCCGAACAAAAAACTCAGGTCTAACTTTAATAATCTTTGAACCTGTGATGTTCAATTCTGATATATTTCGTCTCCAGTTTAACCGAACGAGAAACATAGTTCTAACTCTCGTAATCTTTGAACCTGTGATGTTCAATTCTAATATATTTCGTCATCAGTTCACCCGAACGAGAAACTCAGGTATAACTCTAGTAATCTTTGAACCTGCGATGTTCAATTCTGATATATTTCGTCTCCAGTTCATCCGAAAGAGAAACTCAGGTCTAACCCAAGTAATCTTTGAACCTGTGATGTTCAGTTCTTATATATTTCGTCTCCAGTTCATCCGAACGAGAAACTCAGGACTAACGATGGTAATTTTTGAATCCGTGATGTTCAATTCTGATATATTTCATCTCCAGTTCATCCGAACGAGAAACTCATGTTTAACTCTAATAATCTTTGAACATGTGATATTCAATTCTGATATATTTCTTCTGCAGTTCAGCCGAACGAGAAAACTCAAGTCTAACTCTAGTAATCTTTGAACCTGTGATGTTCAATTCTAATATATTTCGTCTCCAGTTCACCCGAACAAGAAACTCAGGTCTAACTCTCGTAATATTTGAACCTGTGATGTTCAATTCTAATATATTTCGACATCAGTTCACCCGAACGAGAAACTCAGGTCTAACTCTAGTAATCTTTGAACCTGTGATGTTCAATTCTGATATATTTCGTCTTCAGGACACCCGAACAAGAAACTCAGGTATAACTATGGTAATCTTTGAACCTGTGATGTTCAATTATGATATATTTCGTCTACAATACACCCGAACGAGAAAAATCAGGTCTAACTCTTGTAATCTTTGAACCTGCGATGTTCGAATATGAAATATTTCGTCTCCAGTTCATCCGAACGATAAACTCAGGTCTAAATCTAGTAATCTTTGAACCTATGATATTCAATTCTGATATATTTCGTCTCCAGTTCACCCGAACGAGATACTCTGGTCTAACTCTCGTAATATTTGAACCTGTGATGTTCGATTCCGATATATTATGTCTCCAGTTCACCATAACGAGAAAATCATGTCTAACTCTAGTAATCTTTGAACCCGTGATGTTCGAATCTGATATATTACTTCTCCAGTTCATCCGAACGAGAAACTCAGTTCTAACTCTAGTAATCTTTGAACCTGTGATGTTCAATTCTGATATATTTCGTCTCCGGTTCATCCGAACGAGAAACTCAGGTCTAACTATGGTAATTTTTGAACCCGTGATGTTCAATTATGATAAATTTCTTCTGCAATTCATCTGAATGAGAAAACTCAGGTCTAACTCTAGTAATCTCTGAACCTTTGATGTTTAATTCTAATATATTTCGTCTCCAGTTCACCCGAACGAGAAACTCAAGTCTAACTCTCGTAATCTTTGAACCTGTCATGTTCAATTCTGATATATTTCGTTACCATTTCTCCCGAACTAGAAGCTCATGTCTAACTCTAGTAATCTTTGAACCTGTGATGTTCAATTCTGATATATTTCGTCTGCAGTTCACCCGGATGAGAAACTCAGGTCCAACTTTGGTAATCTTTGAACCTGGGATGTTAAATATGATAAATTTCATCTCCAGTTCACCCGGATGAGAAACTCATGTCCAACTCTGGTAATATTTGAACTTGGGATGTTCAAATCTGATAAATTTCATCTTTAGTTCACCCGGATGAGAAACTCAGGTCCAACTCTGGTAATCTTTGAACCTGGGATGCTCAAATCTAATAAATTTCATCTTCAGTTCACCCGTAGGAGAAACTCAGGTCTAACTCTCGTAATCTTTGAATCTGTGATGTTCAATTCTGAAATATTTCGTCTCCAGTTCACCCAAACGAGAAACTCAGGTATGACTCTCGTAATCTTTGAACCTGTGATGTTAAAATCTTATATATATTTCGTCATCAGTTCACTCGAACGAGAAACTCGGGTCTAACTCTAGTAATCTTTGAACCTGTGATGTTCAATTCTGATATATTTCGTCATCAGTTCTCCCGGACGTGAAACCCATGTCTAAATCTAGTAATATTTGAACCGGTGATGTTCAATTCTGATATATTTCGTCTTCAGTTCACCCGGATGAGAAACTCAGGACCAACTATGGTAATCTTTGAACTCGAGATGTTCAATTATGATATATTTCGTCTCCAGTTCATCTGAATCAGAAACTCAGGTCCAACTCTAGTAATCTTTGAACCCGGGATGTTCAATTCTGATATATTTCGTCACTTGTTCATCCGAATCAGAAACTCAGGTCAAACTCTAGTAATTTTTGAACCCGAGATGTTGAAATATTATATATTTCGTCTTCAGTTCACCCTAATGATAAGGTCAGGTCTAAATCGAGTAATCTTTGAACCCGATATGTTGAAATATTATATATGGGGAAATTAGGGGGAGACCCAAAAAAAATAATATTCTCGTTGTCAAACCAACTATTAATTTTTGGTACTGTCACACCCATAATTATATAAATTATTAGGGAATCAATACATAACTCGTTATGCATACTATCTTTTCAGGCATAATTCGTTATGCAGCCTAATTTTTCAGGGGTATAATTGGAAGCGCAACTTGGACATAACATATCTAAAAATCCGCGCCTTAGAATTTTACAAATTTTATATCATTGAAAATATTTTTAAAAGAGCTACGCAACGAGTACAAACAAGAATATCAAATTTTTGTTTTTCACGAAAAAATCGGAGGTGATCCTCATTTTAGGGAAAAATTTCGAAAACTTGATACATAACCATTATGCAGTCACCAAAAACGATGCATAACACATTCTGCAGACGCATAACGAATTATGCAACCATTTTCTCCACTGCATAACACATTATGCATTTGGATAAACAAATTATGCATCTATAACAAGTTATATTACCATTTTTTTGGTTGATTTTAGCGCGTACATATAAAAAATTGATGCATAATGCAGTATGCATCCATATTTACGGATGTATATCAGGTTATGCATCTATTTTCTCGATGCATAAAAGATTATGCAAAATTTTTCTCAATGCATAACGCATTATGCGGTCATATTTTCGAATGCATAACAGGTTATGCAACAAATTTTGTAGATGCATAATAGGTTATACATCAATTTTCACGACTGCATAACATGTTATGCAGTTATTATTCTATGTGTATGACAAAATTCATTCCACTATCATTAACCAAGAATAAAAATTATACTAATTCTTTTAGAAGACTATAATCCTTCTTCCTTATCTGCAAAAGTCTTCAAAACAACATTTATCTTCAGATAATTCTATTTTTATTAGCACCACTCAAATGAAGAATGAAGATCAAATAGTATTTTAGCACGTGGAGACAGGACATCGAAGCTTATAATAGTATTTTAGCACCACTCAAATGAAGAATGAAGATCGAATAGTATTTTAGCACCATCACAAACCCGAAATCATGATCTCCGCGTAAGCTATCGATTCCCTTGGAATCCGGAGAAAACAGCAAACACAGTGAATTGTGGGGCGAGCGAGACTGAGAAATGAGAATCTCACAGCTCTGAAATCTGAATTCATTTTAGATCGCATATCTTCTTGGAATTGAAAGTCATCGACCTACGAGAACTCATATCAAAAACAGTTAAAAGAATTGGAAACAAAAGGTATTTCTCATTCTCCTCCTCCTCCACCTCCTTCACCTAATTCCCCCAAATCAGGCTTTTTCTTGCTCTCTTAATTCCTTCAATTTTGTTAATTTTATGTGTAAATCGATCAAATAATAATGGGTTTTGGTTCAATTTTGTTTGTTTACATCTTAGAGAGAAATGTTTGAAAAGAATCCAAGAAGATAGAAATCACTTGCTTTGGAAAACGAGGTTACCTTCTTCTGTTTCTTCAGAAGCAGAATTTAGTTCGTCTACTGAATAAATCTTAGATACCCATTTCCACGGGCGGGAATTAGGGAATCAACGACAAAATTTCAGAGCCCCAGAAACACAATTTCAAACATCTTCTTCATCTCCGAATCAATTTTGGAAAAGAAGAATAAAAGAGAAACGAGGAAGAATAGGGGAAGAAACAATTTTAGAAATTTTGGGTGTGGGAGAAATTTTACCCCAGAAAATGGGTGCGCGCCTAAACTTTTTTGAGAGTGGGTTTCACAGTGGGAAAGATGCAAAGAATGGGTCTCCCTGTAGTTTTCACATTATATATTTCGTTTTTAGTTCACCAGAATGATAAGGTCAGGTCCAAATCGAGTAATCTTTGAACCCGAGATGTTGAAATCTTATATATTTCGTCTTCAGTTCACCAGAATGAGAAACTCGAGTCCAAATCCCATAATCTTTGAACGTGGGATGTTCAAATCTGATATATTTCATATTTAGTTCACCAAAATGAGAAGGTTAAGTCCAATTCAAGTAATCATTGAACCCGAGATGTTGAAATCTTAAATATTTCGTCTTCACTTCAGCAGAATGATAAGGTCAGGTCCAAATCGAGTAATCTTTGAACCCGAGATGTTGAAATTTGATATATTTCATCTTAAGTTCATCCAAATGAGAAATTCATGTCTAACTCAGTTCTAAAAATATTAATTCCTTCAATCAATTTGGGCAGAGAGTTTATGATATGCATACCCGGCATCCATACCATAAAAAATCAGTTGTTCGTAAACCCGGGATGATACGCATACCTAGTATGCATACCATAATTTCACAGATTATTTTGGAACCAGTGTGGACCAATTAAATTGGCATCCTCATTTCGAAATTTATGAAGTGGGTGGAGTTTTTGGAATGAAAATTGGTATTTTTATTACATTAGCTAAAGCTTATTTGTTCATGTTCATTCCTATTACAACAAGATGGACTTTACCTAGGATGAGAATGGATCAACTATTAAATCTTGGGTGGAAGTTTCTTTTACCTATTTCTCTAGGGAATCTATTATTGACAACTTCTTTCCAACTCTTTTCACTCTAAGGGCATACAATATTCTATTCTCGATTTAGAACTTCTCTCAAACAAGAGAAAGAAACTTAAAATTATTCATAGATATTCACGATATGCTCCCTATGGTAACTGGGTTCATTAATTATGGTCAACAAACAGTAAGAGCTGCAAGATATATTGGTCAAATTTTCATGATTACCTTATCCCACACGAATCGTTTACCCGTAACTATTCAACATCCTTATGAAAAATTGATCACATCAGAGCGTTTCCGCGGTCGAATCCACTTTGAATTTGATAAATGCATTGCTTGTGAAGTATGTGTTCGTGTATTCCCTATAGATATGCCCATAGTTGATTGGAAATTGGAAACGGATATTCGAAAAAAGCGATTGCTTAACTATAGTATTGATTTTGAAATCTGTATTTTTTGTGGGAACTGCGTCGAATATTGTCCAACAAACTGTTTATCAATGACTGAAGAATATGAACTTTTTACATATGATCGTCACGAATTGAATTATAATCAAATTGCTTTGGGTCGGTTACCAATGACAATAATTGGAGATTACACGATTCGAACCATTATTAATTCTACTCAAATAAAAAAAGCACATGTGGTAATAATCGTCTGGCTTTACCACACTATATAACCGAGTTAACACACATGTGGGGGAAACACACACCAAAAATCGTGGCCCTATATCTCGTTGAATAGTTAGTCGAGGTGACTATTAGGTTTTCCTATATAATCTTAGGAGAGAGAGAAAGTTACTCAACCTTATCTCTAATCTATTTTTCTTTCTCCTTCGCCTCCCACCCTCTCACTGTTCGCTGCAAGAACTTGAAACCCTAATTCATATCATCTTCTACTATTTTTGTTTTATCCCTTCTTTGCATCGGCTGGTAAAGTTGTCAATGATCTGATTTTTACTTATACTAGGAACCTAAATCTGCTTTCGAAGTTTAAATCTATGAGTATTATTTGTCTCGAAATCAAGATCGATAAGAAAACCCTAATCTTAATTTCGTAGTCTTTTATCTCCAGATTTTTTCATTACTGATTTTTTATATTTTCAATAATTTTTATTTGAGATCTTCCCACTGTGATGAACTATACATATTAAGTTTCAGCCTTGTCTGAATAAACATTTATGTTGAAATATAGCATTTGTTCTGAGGGTGAATGAATAGAATCATGTACTTATTGATTGATTGATTTTTATTTGTTTGGATTTCAAAGTTTTATTTGTTCTTACTGTAATGCTCAATTTTTATCTGTGTAACTTCTTTTGATTGAGTTTGCACACCACCTTCTTTTCCACAATGTCGTTGCTTTAGTTTTTGTTTGGATCTGATTTTATGAATGGAAGGTTACAGATTTCATGAGTTAACATTAGGGTTTATTTTCTTAATTTGTTGTCTCAAATTTAGGGATAACAATTTGTCTTTCAAATGGTTGGGAAATTGGGGTTTGTCTGCTATTTTTGATTGAAGTCTTAATTTTGGGTTTCTTAGTTATTTTTTTCGGATTTAAGTCTTATTTATTTATGGAAGTGATATCTAGAGTTTACTGTAATAACATGGTTTTTGATATTGGTTCAGGTTTCAACTTCTTCAGCAGAGGGTTTACTATCAGTGGAAACAAGAGATCATATTGAACAAAATACCAACAAAACTTCCCATGAGGTGTTAGAGAAGAAGCCCGAAAGAGCATATAAGGGTTAACATTTTGTATTCTATTCTTTACTTTATTCATTAATGGTAGCGCTGGATAATATTTATGTTTTCAATTTGACCATCTGATTCAGAGATTTTGATCTTATCCTTGCAATGGATATGCAAAACAAAGGTAAATTAATAGTGGAGATGACTATTACTGAGTAGATTATTATAAATTAGTGGTTAATTTTAGCTTTTGTTTATCTGGTTATGTCTTGATGATTTCAATTACTAGATGATATAATGGATGCAGTTGAGAGCTGGAAATTTAAAGAGACTCTTCCTGATGATGCTCATAAGAAGGTTATATTTGGAACTCCTATAAATTTTGTATATGAATTCAATTTTTAGTTTTAGGCTTGTCTTGAATGTCACTGACTAGAAAAATGTGTATTCGTTCATGTTATTGGTGTTGCAAGTCAAGTTAATGTGCTCATACCACAAGAAGCATAATGAGAAAGAAGTACCAGATCCTTAGTATGGTAGACTACAAGGTTTTGAGAAGGTAAATTTTTTGAATTTGGATTCGTATTTGACTGATCTTTGGATTGTAGTTTTCAGTGCTTATATGACTGATCTTTGGATACAATCTTGAATAAAAGACCAACATAACTGCACATTAAGTATTAGAGAAAAATCCCGAATGAATAGAAAAAGGGTAAAATTCTTATTGTATTCTTTACTTCAGTAATGGTAGAGCTACTATGTTGATGTTGCATGATAATCTTGCAGGTTGTAGTTCTTTAGTCTTGGGACTTGTTGGTTTTAACTTTCTTAGGTTATTTTGATTAATTTGTTTTGAGAAAAAAGTTTTATTCTTTGCGTATTATGTACGCTGCTCAACTGTATATACATATACAGACCGTTTGTAGAACAGTTTGTACCAATAAAAGGAGTAGTAGTACCGATTGTATCTGTAATAGAAATTTTGGGACAGTTTGTACCTGCTGCAGGAGTAGTTTTAGTGTGTGTATTAGTAGGAATTGTAGGATAGCTTGTACCTGTAGTAGGAACAATATCAACAGTAGGAGCTAGGGCGACTTGTATCGGTACAATTGTTACTGCATATGTAAATTTAAGCTTGTTTTTAGGGGTTAGTAAACATGGACTATCTGTTCTTCATGCTATCACTATGAGGGAAAATGTGTGTTCTTTATTGTCTCTGTATTTTATGGGACTCTCCGTCACTACAAAACATATGGCTTCTAGGGACGGTCTAATTCTAAACACCGTCCCCAGAATTTTTTACTAGTAATGGTTATAATCTCCTTGGATATTGGCATTTTAATTATTGCTCAACCATATATTTTCATGAGATGTATGTGTAGGTTGAGTTCAACAATTTTGTCAAAATATCTTTGACCGCTGTAATAAACAGATAGACAACGCCTCGCTGGCACTGAGTTACAACTAGTTTGTGTTAGTGGCCGCATTCCCGAATAGAAGGCCTTGTGCTGGGTATTATTTGTAGGTGAAATAATTAAAGGAAATCTTATCACTTTCTAGGTCTTAAATATTGTTTGTTATGATTAGATTCACATACCTATCTGTATTTTCAGGTCAAGAATATTATGAATGTTTCCCATATTCCCATGGTTTTGGTGGAAATAAAATCACTTAATGTTTTAATCATCTCAAAGATGATGTATGTAAATTTCAAATATACCAACCGAATCTGATTCTATTTTAATTATCTTGTAGACGTCAATCAATCAATTTCCACTAAGCCTAAACAATGGAGGACATGAGGTATGATGCATTATTCACTTTTAACCTCTTCTGTTTTGCTAATTTTCTTTTTATGGCTCAAAAGGTTAACACAATATGCTTATAATCTTTGAACAATAGTAATCCTGCTTGCCAGAAATACAATGGCTGAACTGGTATGGTTTGATAATGATGTTCAATATGGTGACTTAACTAGAAGCTATGGCCGTAGACTTCATTTGTCATTTTGTAATTTTAAACAAAAAACTGCAATGTCTAATCCTCAATCTAAGTTTTACTTTTATGTTACCTAGTAATTTTTTTTCCAGCTGTCATATTTGTATAAGTTGCAAGAAGTGTTAAGTTCTGTAGCTAATGAACTCTGTCAATTTGCAAGATGATCAAATATGACAGCATGCTGGTCTACCTAGTATTTACATAACTATTTTCTATAGAGGAGTGTATTTCCTTGTTAAAATTTGACATTTGGTTTGCTGCATTTTCAGGGTGAAAGTCTGGGATCTTTCTCGGAAGTTGATGACCTTGCAAATACTTTTTTGAAGGTTGGTTTTCTGAAGTCATTCCAGTTCTGGAAAATGTGATAAAATTTTACTTACATAATCCAGTAGTATAAGCATTTCATCTACCGCCTATCCTACAATTTGTAAAAGTATTTTCTTTATTAAACAATAGTTTTACTTGAGGAAATTCCTATGGCCGATAATCCATATGAGCTTCAAATTGAGAGTCTGTCGATCACCTTAGGATGTATTTCCAATACCAAAATATGTCGGACTTGTTATTCTTTACTACTTGCGTGGCTGCGGTTCTAAGCAGTCTTTAAATATGTCTCTTATAAACTTTTAAACCATGTCTTTTTCAGTATATCTGTCCTTATTCTGAAACATTTTTTGTATGTTTTGCCTAACAGCAGATCCGTCAGCAAGCCAGTGAGACCAGGATTCGGCGGTGATAGGGGAGGTTTTTTTTTCTCTCGTCCTGTAATTTAGTAGTATTACAGGCCTGTAAACTGGAAGCCCAGGTCCATGAAAATGACTTGGGCTACCCTTTTTTTTTTGTAACTGAAAGAATTATCACGGAGATAACTGTGACAAGAATTGTGAAGTAAAAAACAACACGTGTCATCAGCTTACTGTTGTTACAAATGAGAGTAACAGTTTAACCGTTACAAAAGCCGTGACTAGAAGATGACAGGTGTCCTATGAGAATGTGTTATAAAACAATGGCAACGTTAATATATGTTACTTTTCTCGTCACAAAAAAGACTCATGTCGCCCAAACAATCGTTGCAAGGATTCAATAACAGTTATAGCCATTGCTGTATGTGTGACTCTTTCAGACACGTGTCACAATCATAAAATTAGTTCAATTGTGACTATTAATTATTGTAACACTTTTTAAATGTGACTGTATCTGGAGGTTTTCACAGATTTAAAAGTTACAAAACGCCATCACAGTTATTAATAACGACCAATTTTTTACAGGTATAGCCTGTGACAAAATTCCTGATTTGGTGTAGTGAGATCTCCTCTTCTAGATAACCATGTAAGAGTGCCTTCTTGACATCTAGCTGAACTAGGTCTAAATCATATTGTGCTACCAAGGCCAACAAAATTTCGTATTGATGAGTTCTTCACAACTGGAGAGAACACCTCATTGTAGTCAACCCCTTCTTTTTGGGCACAACCTTTTGCAACTAACCTTGCCTTCTAACGTTGATTCACCTGAGATCCTTCTTTCTTAGCATATACCTATTTTCACCCAATGGACTTCTTACCGTTCAGAAGCTTCGTAAGAATCCATGTGCCATTCTTGTAAAGAGACTCCATCTCATCTTGCATAGGAGTTTACCATTCTTGATGCTCTACAATGTGTATAGCTTCAGAATAGGTATTTAGAATTCCATCTTAAATAACTGGTAATGCATAAGCTATAAAATCATCCATCCAACCAGGTTTCCTAATTGATCTTCTCGGTTTACTGGTTGCCATGGTCTCAGTGATCGTAGATTCCGTATCTTCCACTTCTTCATGTTCCTCTTCATTAAAATCGTCACTATCATTTGGAACTTCAGTATTTACCTCCCTTGTAGACACCACGCCTTCAGAAGTAGTCGTAACAGATACAGACTTAGCTGGAATTAGTGGAGTTACATCAATCTCCACCTGCTGCAAAGGCTCACTGGTATGGGTAGTGTTCTCCACCCTCCGAAAACCCCAAGACTTCACCATAGACGCTTCATCAAATGTAACGTCTCTATTCATCACTATCTTCTTCTCTTCTGGATTCCAAATTCTGAACCCTTTCACTCCTTTCTTCATACCCATAGAGATCCCTTTAACAACACGACTATCAAGCTTGTTTTCACTAACATGATACAAAGCAGGGAAACCAAAGATATGAATTGAGTCATAGTCATAAGATGGTTTACCATACCACTTCTCCATCGGAGTTTTACCTTCTAACGCAGTTGATGAAAACCTATTAATGAGGAAGCACGCATATGTAACTTCCTTATCCCAAAACACTTTACCTAATCCAACATTAGATAACATATATCGTACCTTATCCATCTAAGTACGATTTACGCGTTCAGTAATCCCATTTTGTTGCGGTGTCTTCTTGACTGTGAAGTGCCTATGTATTCCCTCATCCAGACATACTTGCAAGAACATATCACTTTTGTACTCTCCACTACTGTACAAATGTAGTACCTTAATCTTTCTGCCAGTTTGAATCTCGGTTTCCTTTTTCCACCTCACAAACACTTCTAAGACTTCATCCTTATGCCTCAGGAGGTACACCTATACGCGCCTAAAATAATCATCAATAAAAGACATGAATCAATGTTTCCCTCCCAATGATGCATTCCTAGAGGGACCCCAAACATCTGAGTGAACATAATTAAGAACTCCACTAGTGTGGTGGATTGTTGTGCCAAAGCTTGTTCTTTTCTTATTACCTTTCACACAATGTTCACAAAACTCTAATTTGCAAGCAATATCACCTTTCAACAAATCTTGTCGAATTAAAGAATGTAACGACTGATCACCTGGATATGAAAACCACATATGCCATAGCTGCAGTCTCGATGTGTTCTGAAATAGACACATCTCTCGTTACTGTACTTCTAGTTAAGTAGTAGAAGTTTTGATGTCGTGTGACCTTCATGATTACCAAAGATCCGGAGATTACCTTTAGAATTCCATTTTTAGCAACTAACTTGTAGCCCTTAGTTTCCAAAGTTCCGAGCGAATTCATATTCTTCTTCATAGCAGGTACGAACCTTACTTCCTTCAGCTCCAACCATACCATCATGCATCTTGATTTGAACACTACCAATCACGATCACCCTGCGGGTATTATTACTCCCCATATGTACTTCTCCATCAAACTTCTCGAAGCTTGAGAACCAGTCCCGATGAGGACATATGTGATAAGTAGCGCCAGAATCTAGTACCCATGTACCGTCAATTACGAAACAAGATGATGGTGTCACGGTCAGTGAGAAATATGAAGCTACATCTGAATCATCACTTTCCTTAACAATGTTCACCTCGGTCTTGTTGTTATCTCATTCTCTATCTTTACGTTTGGTACAATCCTTAGCCCAATGGCCAAAGTCATAACACCATTCACATTCATCCTTCTACCAACGCGCTCTTGACTTTGAACGCCCTTTAACTTTGCCACGATCACCAGTATTCTTTTTCCTGTCTGTTGAACGACCTCTTGCAAGAATCAAATCATTGTTAGCTTCACTTGACAGGTATTCACGGTCCATCTTCCTGAACTCCTCACTACGTAATGTTGCAGTGACCTCAGCGTATGTCATCTTATCCTTGCCATGCATTAAAGATTTAATCACGGGTTCATACCTTTCAGGAAGAGAGTTTATCAGACACAAATCTTGTTCCTCATCGTTGATCTTCTCATCATAGTGAACCAACTTAGCAAGAAGTTTATTATATGAATCTAGGTGATCTGTCAGTGTTGCACCTTTCTTCATGTTATAGCGATACAAATTCCTCTTAAGATGTATCCTATTTGCCATGTTCTTCACAAGATATTATTTCTCTAGCCTTTCCCATAGATCCTTAGCTGAAGTATCGTACTGATAATTAACTCTTACCGTTGTTGCTAAACACCCTCGAATCGAACCCAGTCATAATTTATTCATCTTGTTCCACTTCCTGTGAGACATCTCTGCTGGACGACCTTCTAGAGCTTCTTCTAAGTCAAGATGAACAAGAGCATCCATTACGTCTGTTCTCCATAAACCAAAGTTATTGGTTCCGATGAAATTTTCAACCTTCAGTTGTGATCTATGAGAATGTAGTATTTCTTATTTTGTTTCTTTATCTTTACTTGTGGATATCGACGGTTCTATGAGATCCTCTAGATCCGAATCAACAATTTTCACAAACAATAAAGATAAAAAACTAAACTTTGATATCAGAATTACCTCAAATAACTTCAGAAAAAAAATACCCCTGCTACAATATTACGAATACCCAAAATTCCAAGAACGTAGCCTGAGCTCTCTGATACCAATTGTTGCGCTAAAACCCAGCGGAAGCGATTTGCACAGCTATATAATGGTACTATAAATATTGCAAAGAACACAAACTAGAAAATAAAAGAGACGAAATTAACGAGGTTGAATCCTCGGGAAAATTAATGGTGGGTTTGGATGTAATATTTTAAAGGTGGGATTTATGGGTCCATAGGATTTGGTGGAATTACGTTTCCTTCGATACGTTTGGTTACCAGAATCCCTGGAATCACGTTTCCCATGGGAATTAGTTTTCCAGCAAATCCTCCATATGGAGTCCGACCCCTCCCCCTAAGATTTGTTGGGAAACTTATCAAGGGATTTATGTACCCATTTTTTTTGAACTCTAAATATTATATATATAATACAATTTTAAGATTATGAGGGTAATACCAAACTGTTTATGTACTTTAAAACAATATATTTCTATGAATCCTACGAATTTTAATTGAGTTACCAAACACACAAGGGATTTAGATGAATCCTAGAATTTGTAATCCCATGAGATTATAAATCCTAGAAATCATGAATTCTACAAAGAAACCCACCATAAGAGATTTATATATTATCGTTTAGGAGAAAACATATAAACACTAAGAGAGAAAGAAGAATTTTTGGTGTAATTTTCTAGGTTCTCTACTAGACTATTTATATAGGTACATTACTTAGCATACAAGACTAGGGTTTCATAACTTGTCTACAAAGTTCCTAGAATTTAGGATCAAGTAAACCAATTAAGAGTTATCATAAAACTTTTAATCCTAATCCTAATTCATGACCGACTAAAATTTGGTTTATCACAATATTTGGTCCACCGACTAAGTTTGGTGAGAGTTATCTAAAAAACTCGATCACCGACCTGACCCATATCCAACAAGATCAACTCAGCCCGATCCGGCACGACCAAAAATGTTTCTTGTCCCTCAAATTTAACTCCAAAATTTGTCTTAATGGATGTGGTTCAGCAATTGTTACCTATGGCTAGTAGAATCTTGTTATGTATCTTATATGTTATGTGTACGTGTGTTGTTTACGGTTACATAGGATTAGGATTAGTAATTATAGTTGGAGTAACTGATTGTGTAAGAACCTTATAAAAGGGATTTATGTATGTTTATCTGGATATGGAATGAATATGAATGTTTGAGAGATTTTCTCTTTAGTTTGATTGCACTCTAACGTGATCACAGGAGGTTTAGGAGTTTCCCTCAAAGAAAACTCATCTTGTTACGTGCTTACGTAAGCACGTAACAATTGGTATCAAGAGAAGGTTTTTTCTTCCGCACAGAGCAATATCTAGGATTATCTCCAATCTAGCAATATCTAGGATTATCTGCCATTGTTTCTGTGAAGTGTTTGTAAAGAAGATTTGGTGTTACCTTATTTGCTCGGTCAAGAAAAAAGGGTTTGTTCCAGATCTGTTCTATTTCAATCGAAAGAAAAGGATATATTTTGAGTTTGAAGATTTGGTATATATCTGGTTTTGACAAGAATTTATAAAAATTGAAACTCTGTCATTTCTTTAATATATCGGGTCAAACGAAAAAAAAAAAGAAGATATATCCATGCTAGATTTTCTCCTGGTTTTAGAATATTTCTTTTGGTAAATTTGATTTTGTAAAAGGGAAGAAGAATGGCGTATCAGCAGGATTTTGTGGAATGTAATATTCCTGAAATTTTGAAATTGTGCATCGAAATCAAAGAAGAACTCCATGATTGGGCAGAATCAAGAAAAGAGCGACATGCATATGATCAATCAATGGTTGGATTCCGAAAACAAGGATGTTGTTATATAACTGATTTCTTTGATATCTTCAAAGATAACAGGGAAGTAACACGTACTAAATTCGGTAATTCTATCACATTTGATATTCAAGATTTCTTTCCAATTTTTGACGAGTTTGTTGAAGCCAAAGAAGAATCGATGGATCAGCAAAAAGAATCAACGGATCAGCAACAAGAAAATTTGGATAAAGATGACAAGTTTTCCGGAGCAATAATAATGAACACGACGACATCTACTTGGTGCATATTTCCTTTCTATGTTGCAGTATTTGGAGCGGTCAACAACCATCATTGTATTAATGATCTTTCTGTATTTATTGGAGTCATCAAGTCTAGAAAGAAAATTTATAGCAGGGTAGACAATAACTTACAACCTTGAGGACAAGGTTGATTTTAGGAGGGAAGGAATGTTAGGTATCTTAAATGTTATGTGTACGTGTGTTGTTTACGGTTACATAGGATTAGGATTAGTAATTATAGTTGGAGTAATTGATTGTGTAAGAACCTTATAAAAGGGATTTATGTATGTTTATCTGGATATGGAATGAATATGAATGTTTGAGAGATTTTCTCTTGAGTTTGATTGCACTCTAACGTGATCACATGAGGTTTAGGAGTTTCCCTCGAAGAAAACTCATCTTGTTACGTAAGAACGTAACAAATCTCCACTTGACCTCATCATTCTCTGTGTTCATAGCAGGTAGAAATACAAAGATGTTTGGATACCAGTAGCAGAAATTAATTTTTGTTTCACAAAAAAATTGAACTTTATCCTTCTAGAAGATCATCAATTTTTGTTCCCGACCTGATTTGTGATACTTTTGCTTCTAGATCATAACACCCTCTTGGTTACCATGTTTACAATTATGTGTATGGTTTGTTCATTTGTGTGAGATGTGACTGTTAGATTGGACTTGTGGTAGCTGCAAGATTTCTTAATCTTCTTTGATACTTCACTAGACAAATCAATAGAGTTGACCATTAGCCTTATAAATAGTGATATTTTGGATGGAGCCATGGATTGGATGTTCTAAAAGTCCATGTGACAGTGTTTGCTCTGATATTTGGTGGATCTTTATGGATTAATATAAACAAAAATCAAATTTTATACGGATTTTTATATAACATTGTCACAATATCAAATCAAGAAGTTTTGGGTTCACATGCACTATGATAATGGAGGTACATAAACAAATCCAGACGACTTGATTCTTGACCCCAGAGATTTAAGTCCTATTCACCTTGAGGGATCACTTTGTCAATTTAGTTTATTGTTAGGATAAAATGAAAAAATTTAGCCTGTGTATATTCTCACAAAAAATGATTGTATTTTATTATGAACATTTTTTCTTGTTTCTGATTACATAAGAAAAAAAAAATGACTGTTACAGAACATAAAGTCAACTTCTAGGAGGCGGTGGAAAATTTGGGATTATTGTTGACGACGATGAGGCGCCATCGCTAATAAGTGGATTATTATTCTCGCGTTGTAATCCATCTCTAAATGTATTGATGAAATTGTTAGCTCTGTTATTAAAATCATAACTTAAATAAGATGGTGTTGATGGTGGTTCTTCCATAAATTCAGATGAACTACTTTGCATTAATGAACTGCTTTGAATTCTTACGAGATCCCCACGAGCAACAAATCTCATCCCTGGAGTTGGATCAGCCGGTTCTGGTGGAGGCGGTGGTAGCCCTTCTACTGGAGATTGATTGCCGATGGTTAAGTAAAATTCTTTCTTTCTTTTACCCTTGGAAGTTGTCGGTAATGGTGGTTTTCCTTGATTAAGCGTCATGTTTGAGCGAGATGATTCTGCAGCTTCGGGTGCTGGAAGTTCCACATCTTCAGGCAGTGATGCAAGTGGTGGTGGTAAATCAGTCGTAGTGCTACTAGTACTACCCCTATTGAAAAACTGAAGAAAGGAATTTGGTGGTTGCGGTTGCGGTAGAGGTGGAGATGGTGGGTTTTGGGTTGTAGTAGTAGAGGTTGATGATGGAGGAGGCGCATCAGCCTCTGGGTTCTGGTTATTATTTTTCTTGAAAAATTTCTGAAGGAAGTTTTTTGGTGGCGACGGTGGAGGTGGAGGAGGACGTGGAAGGGGCTCCGGCGGTGGTGTTGTTATTGTCGAGACCTGAGATTTTAATCTTTAAAGCTCTGCTCTCTTTCTTTTTATCGACTGAGTTATCCTTCTCTCCTCCCTCTCTTTTCTTCTTCTTCTCCGTGGTGGCCGCGGTGGCGGCAATGAAGCATTTGGAGTTGGAGACAATAGTGTGGGTGATTCTGTTAGTTCTAGGTGTGCTGGTGCTTGTTGTGGGGATGGAATTTCTTGTCCACTCAATACACAAGCATCAACCGGCGGTATGGTACTCGAATTACTAGTATACTGGGTGTCGTAAGATTCCGCTATTGGGGTAGCTGCTGGTTCTTGCTGAAAAGAACGATGATGGTGAATATGTATATGTAAAGATGGTGATGGTAATGTCGGTGAGGCACATG
Organism: Papaver bracteatum; assembly: GCA_023529315.1. Lineage (NCBI taxonomy): Eukaryota > Viridiplantae > Streptophyta > Magnoliopsida > Ranunculales > Papaveraceae > Papaver > Papaver bracteatum. Next base: position 159,341 of record JAJJWX010000122.1, read on the forward strand.
ATTCTCTTCCGCCACAACCTCTTCCTCCACCCATTGTTCAATCCCAATCTCCTCCACCACCGGTGCCACCTCTACTGCTACTTGTGGAGGATACACGTTTGCAAAACTAGAACCCCTCTCACCACCAATATTAGTCCCATGATTTCCATGACCCCTCTCACCACCAATAGTTCCACGACCGCCATGACCCGTCTCACCGCCAATATTAGTCCCATTATGACTGCCATGATCCCTCTCACTACCAATAGTACTTCCATGATTGCCATGATCCCTCTCACCACCAATGGTTTCACGACGGCCCTGACCCCTCTCACCTCCAATATTAGTCGCTTGACCACTGTCATCACTAGCGTTGCTATCAAGAAACCAAAAAATAATAGCCAAGAAAACAATAACAAGATTAAGAGTACCCCAATTTTTCTTCACATCAGCATAAGGTCTGAAAACATGAGTAGCATAAGAAATAATTGATGGAATCACAATCAAGATTAAGATTAATGCTGTACCTGGCAAAAATACAATCAAAAACCTCGAATCTAGAAAGAAGTCCCCCATAGATGGACGATGACGGTAGTCCCTCGATGTAGATGAGTTGCTTTGCATACTAAATCGTTGTGCATTCATGGTTTTTTTAGCTAAGGTTTTCCAAAATTATGTTTTGAGTTTTATTATCTTCTTACAAAAAATGATAAGCAAGGTTATGTTATGTAATTGACTTTGGGATAGAGGTTGATGATTATCATTATTGAATATCCATAATACATCAAATATTCATAAATATATGCTTAACTTATTGTTGTTTTTAATTTGAATTATTGAACTAGTTTTTGAGTTCATACTGGTATAATAATTGAAGCATAAATGAAAAATTAAATCAAAATCAATCAAATACAATAATTAGGCCGACCGAGCGAAGCGAGGGAGGACTTCATATATGGTGATTTTATGTCAATGTGGCTCGTGATATTTTTTCCAAATTGAAACAAAAAGATTGGATTTTGTTTGGTGTCCCATTTGAAATGACGCCACTACCTCTCCCTTTTATTCCAATTACTATAACTCCTTATATATCATATCTCTTTAGGGTATACATGGCAAACAAACTCTAATATAACTGTTGATGGTGGTTTTTAGCTTAGGGTTAAAATCGTAAAACACTAAACCCAAGCAGACAGTGACGTCACAACATTTAAGTGATAAAGCATTTACTGAAAAGCCTTTAATGTGTCTCCAAATAACTACCGGGTACCTTTTTTCAAATTAGGGTTACAACAAGAAAAACCCTAATTCCCCTCTGTGCCAATGGAAAATCATGCCAGCCACACCGACCTCGCCAAAGAATGCCAACCATGCTAGCCGAACTTCTGTGCCAATGGAAAATCATGTCAGCCGCACCGGCCACGCCAAAGCATGCCAACCATGCTAGATGCACCTCTGTGCCAATGAAAAATCATGCTAGACACACCGACCGCGCCAAAGCATGCCAACCATGCTAGCCGCACCTCTGTGCCAATGGAAAATCATGCCAGGCACACCAAACACGCCAAAGCATGCCAACCATGCTAGCCGCACCTCTGTGCCAATGGAAAATCATGCCAGCCACACCGACCGCGCCAAAGGATGTCAACCATGCTAGGCGCACCTCTGTACCAATGGCAAATCATGCTATGCCAACCTAATTGCGTCAAGGCATGCCAACCATGCTAGCCGCACCTCTGTGCCAATGAAAAATCATGCCAGCCACACCAAACGTGCCAAATCATACCAACCATGCTAGCCGCACCTCCGTGCCAATGAAAAATCATGCCAGCCACACTGACCGTGCCATGCCAAACACATCTCGCCATGGCCCCTCATGATGCGCCACCATGCTGGCCTTCCCCTCGCGGCCACTAAAGTGAAGGCGTGCAACAATCAACGGTTGCCCTTCAACCCCAGGAGAAAATCCTGGCCGCCTAAGGTCTCCTCACGGCCTTTGGCCCAAAACCCTAGCTTGGTCACGCACCTAGCCAAGCTAGTCGCTCCATGCCAAACACATCTCGCCATGGCCCCTCATGCGGCGCCACCATGATGGCATTCCCCTCGCGGATACTAAAGTGAAGGCGTGTAACAATCAACGGTTGCCCTTCAATCCATAGAGAAAATCATGGCCGCCTAAGGTCTCCTAACGGCCTTTGGCCCAAAACCCTAGCTTGGTCACGCACCTATCCAAGCTATCCATGTCATTCCAAACACGTCTCACCATGGCACCTCATGCCGCGTCACCATGCTGGCCTTCCCATTGCGGCTACTAAAGTGAAGGCGTGCAACAATCAACGGTTTTCCTTCAATCCAAGGACCAAATACTGGCCTCCTAAGGTCTCCCCACGGCCTTTGGCCCAAAACCCTAGCTTGGTCATGCACCTTGCCAAGCTAGACGCTCCATGCCAAACACATCTCTCCATGGACCCTCATGCCGCGCCACCATGATGTCCTTCCCCTGGCGGCTACCAAAGTGAAGGTGTGTAACAATCAACGGTTTCCCTTCAATCCCAGGAGAAAATCCTGGCCTCCTAAGGTCTCCTCACGACTTTGGCTCAAAACCCTAGCTTGGTCACGCACCTAGCCCAAGCTAGCCATGCCATACGCTCATGGAAAACCCTTGGCCCCACATGCCAAGCCAAACCAAACCTAACCCAAGCTATCCGCGCCATGCCAAACGCACCCTTCCTTGGCCCTAGCTATGCTAGTGACACCATTCCATGCCAACCTAATTGCGTCAAGGCATGCCAACCTAGTCGCGCCACCACATTGGCCCTCACTATCAAAAAGAAGGCGTGCACCGATCAAGGTTGCCCCTCCTCTCAAGATGCAAAATATCGACCGTCTAAGGTCACCAAGCTAGCAAGTTTCCCGAGCCTGACTTGCCAAGCCACAACAACATGCTACATGTTTTCCAAAAACACTCGAGACATCAACACAAACTGGGGGATGCTTTCTAGGGTCTTGGTGTGGCGGTCACACCGTGCAGCGTACACTACTCTCGTATTAAGAAAGGGTGAATAGGAATAAAGAGGTCAAATAAATGAGAAAATAATGGTGAAAACGTTTTCACCCATAAACACCATGTTGTTACCACCTCCTCCCATTATTTCACTCTTTACTCTCTTCCTTAATGAGACCAGGGTACGTTTCAATCTCGACTTGTATAAATAGGTCTTACCTATTTCCACCAGACAACAAGTCTCGGTCAGGAGAAAAATACAACACTCTCAAAAAGGCAACTTGGCAAGCTCTCCCAAAGAGGCTTCTATCTCTTTCAAGCTTCCTAAGATTCCACTTTTATGATACAAGTCGAGACACTACCTTTCCAGAACTATTATGGTCTCAACACCTTTCTTCGCTTCCCTCCCCAAATAAACCCTTCTCCTCCACTTTGTGACCGAAGCAAGTCTGGAACGGCCATTTCTTGGTTTAGGCCGGACTTATGCAGATTAATCTCTCGAATCTAAAGTACTCCCTTGCAGTACATTGTTTAGGGTTTAAATTGTTTCTCACTTTCACACTCGCAATTACCAAAACCAGAAGAAACCATTTTCACCTATAAACAATTGGCGACCACAGCGGGAGTTTCGATATTTCGGTTACAATGTCAATTTATAACTGACGATCTTGTTCTTCAACCCAGAGGTCAAGATGGTAGAGGAAGACGATCCACTCCGGCTCAGTTACCCGACAACTCGATTATCAATCATGGCACGACAATGGATGACTTGGGACTTCCTATAGGATAGAAGCAGACGATCTGCCCAAGTATCAACGGATTGGTTATCAGACAGCTCAGTAACGACTTGGGACTTTCCCCGGAGATATTTCCCATAAAACTCAGTCTTACACCCGGAAGGTTCACTTTTTATCAGGAGACCTTAAAAACCAAGTAAGTCCTACCCATACAAGATACATGGTTTTATTTTTCAAGTTTTCACGGGAATGATAAAACCAATAGCCATGTTATGTTTCACCCCCATGTCATCTACCAACACACTATTCCATGGTTTTCCTGGGATGTCTATGTCACTTTCATTCATTACCAAAACGATCAATTCCTAAGCAATTCATTCCAAAAAGAATAACCAAAAACCCGTCAAGGTAACATTTTATCTATCAACTCAAGAAATCCAGGAAATAAAAAAAAACCATAAACCAGGCACTTTGTTTGCCTTTCAAAGAAAAAAAAAGGTTTACCTACTCGTACGTGCCTACTCTGCACAACAATGGCTTCATGTCACTATTAGAAGACGTTACTAGACGACATTCGGAGAATTGTTTATGAGGAAGTATTTCCACAAGTCTATGAAAGGCATACCCAGGGCTAGATTTTACACCATCCCACCTTATCACTACATCGCTACCTCTAACACCAGGACGTGATAACAAAGACACGAGAGGAAACTGGGCCCGCAAGAACAAGTTCGCGCCATGCCAGGCCAGCGCTATGCCAAGCCAACAGTCTGCGCCATGCCTAGTCAACATTTCATGCCATACTGAATCCAATGCCAGACGCGCAAGCCAGATGCGCTTGCCAGACACGCTTACCAGACGAGCTTACCAGACACTCTTACCAGACGCGTATACCAGACACACTTACCAGACGTGCATGTTAGGCACACATGACGCACACTCATGCCAGGCACACATGCCCGCCATCCTCTCCGCTCTGCAACCAGCCAGAGAAGCACCATGGCTCCAGCACTTCTTGATCAAAATAATGCCATCTCTGCACGATACACTTATGATCACTAGAACCAGAGCCGTTTTCGCCGCCTCAATGGTTCTTCAAGCATGACAGCTCTCACCAGAGGCGCTACTCCACCATCATGGCAACATACTAAAAAATCCATAAAGAGGTTCGCGTCGCTCTTGGACGCCCAGTAGAAGGGGATCAACGATCCAATTTCATCACACGTAAAGATCAGGAATGACTTCTCCGAAATCGAGGAAAAGAAAATCAGCAACCCAAGGCGCAGCGTCAAGACATATTTGTAGCCCTCAACTGCACTGCATCATGGAAACAGTTGTTTCCAACCAGAGATTTCGTTTCCAAACCCCAACCTCTCATGGACAACACGATTTATAGATGAAACTAGGGACTCCTATCCATTATTTTCTCGAAGGGTGTCCAGTTTCACAGCACACTGATTAACGCAGCCGCTCCGCTTCAACGCTTGCTCCAGCAGCCACTCATTTTCAGCGTTATTTCCATGAGCTACTCTAGGATCCGAAGCTGAAATTTCAGTGTTTGACTTATTAAGATTCAACATCCTCCCCAAGATCCGAAGTTGCTTCAACGCCGCCTCTTCCTACAAAGGGTCATACCACCATGCCCCCCATGTCGAGGATTATGATCGCAACCAGCCAATCTTCGTAGTAGCCTCCTTTTGATCTCTCCCGCCAAAACTCGTGGTCATAGATGGCTTGCTCGCTTACGCACCCATCCAATCCTTTTAATTTCATGGAATCTCATACAATTCCAGCCAACCTATTTTGTTACCACGACAATGTAGTCTCTTCTGATTACTTCTCCTACCAATAATTGTTGTCGCTCATTCGTTGATACAAGCCAGGGCTTCACCGCAACAACAATTACTACAAAGATGGAAACATGTAAACCATATTTAAGGAATGAGGATATACACGGGATCCCTTCATTGTCAAAACTCAGAAGACACAGTCAACCAAAAGTCCATACCCACAACGAGGTCATCTAGTCTTCAAGGGTGCAACGTAAGAATATCATCGCCTCTCTGTCTAGAAGTCGCCTTTAACACTTTACGAGGCCGCGGAGGATCCCAAGCATGTACTATACAAAATATTTCATCATGTAATTTCTGAGCATTCCAGTGTCACATCCAGAAGAGTACGGTAGGCTTATATCATATCCTATGGACGGGGATTCAAGGCGATATAATGAAAGTAGGTTACATATGGGGACTACATGCATGAGATGCTTTCACTCCCATGAACCAAGTTATTACTGCTTTAACTCCCTTCAACCAAGTTATTATTGATTTCAACATCATCACTGTCGAGGTTTTACGAGACGCGGGAATTTCTCAACATAAAGCCGTACATGCACACCGAACACTCCAAAAGCACGCCAGAAGGTTACATTCACATATTCATCCATGCCATCATATCAAACCGAAGTATAACCGGGGACTTCTTACCGAATCCCATTCCGTACGATGGTCCAAGATTCATAAGATGGTTCGAAGGATGTAACCTGGAACGAAGTCCCGAGAGACTTGATAGAAATGCATCGACAATGGTACGTCTCCCTATTTCATCCAGGGGAGCCAAAAGTTTTCGACCATGCAAGCATTCACAACATATCATCATCAGAAGGTCCATACAGCGGGGTTCTGGTAAATTTTTGGAATCCACTAGAGAGACACTAAAGACGAAAACACGGATCCAGACGAACAATAGAAGAACATAAGAGAGTCGATACCTCTTTTCATGTGGACAAAGTTTTTAGAGCTTGAGAAAAATGAATATTCCTTCTTGCTCCGTGAACGGGAATAGGTGACTGGCACATGACTATGCCACCCTGGGCCCGCAACATCCCTCCTGAATTCTTCCTGATTTTCACTGTCAGGCCGTTTTCACCTCCTAAGCAATATCGAAACCTAAATATTCCTGCATCGGGAGGTACAAAATTCTGTTTCGTGTCCGATAAAGGGGCGGACCATCAAAATCCGAGTCCGTATGCGGATTCTACAGCGATTCTAGTAAAGGGCGCTAATTAGGATTTCAGCATGTCAAATCCTAAACCGCAAGCACTTCCCTTGCAAGCGTTTCCCTTCCAGGGCGCTCCCCTCACCAGCGTCATGCCTTGCCAAGCGCTTTACAGAGCGACCCACATCCGTTCCATCCCCGCCAGTGCTAATGGTCCCCTTTATACCAAGTCCATGCTAGCAGCTCCTCCTCGCGTTCCAAAGCCTAGCCCTGAAGACACCCAATCATACCGGGATTTTGCAAAGCTACCACATGAAAGGATTGCAGGTGGTAACTATCTCTAGAAGAAGATTTTGGGTAAGGAAAGAACTCCATGTTCAAGCCGCGCATGAAGAAAGGCAATCGGCCTCACAAGAGCAAGCCTTGCCACTGCCAAGACATCCGCTCTTTCCTTGCCAGTGGTAGTCTTGCCAGCGCTCCACGTTCAGTTTTTGCAACAATCCGCCATCAACAATTTGCGCTTAGGCTATGCCCACACCATGCTAACGGCATGCCAACATAGCAGCGCCACCATGCCAAGGGTATGCATGGTTTGCCTAGGCCTCACTGCTGCTACCGCTCCAGAGATGGGGATTGACATTCGAAGGATCACTCTCAAGATAAAACTTCACCATCCATAAATACCATGGAAGCCCTAAAGGAAGAAAGAGAAACTCCGGCTGAATAGGCGGAACATGATGGAATCACGATCGATAAATCAGCCTCAAATGAAACGCCTCATTAAAACCCCAATGAAAGCTAGGCGGAATAGAAGAGTATGATACTTTAATGTTCGAAAGGGGAAAGAATTTCCCACTGGCATCGAATAAGAAGCAATCGTCCCCAAAGACAAATCGCAATCGTGCCGAGCCGCCATGCATAACTTGCCTCACTAAGCCATCTGATCCATTACCACGGCCCCACCATGCATAGCCGTCTGTGTACGTCTCGTCTTGCGAAGGCCACATTATACCAAGCCGCCTGCTCCACTGTCGCGACCCTATCATCCACGCACATTTGCCTTACCAAGACCACGCCACCTCTTGCCCCATCGAGCCAAGCCGTCCACTTGCTTCGCCTTCCAAGACTGCGCCCCCTTTTCCTTGGAGATGTACGACCAGACCAAGCCGATAACTTTTATCTCACAACTCCACGGTCTGCATTCCCAGTACAACTTACGCAGGTCCACCAGCACGGGAATGAAAAAATATCTTCACCACTCAAAAGGTTAGTCGGATTCTCTTGACCATCTTTGCAATGATTTACATCTCGATTTCGTCCTCGTCTGTCACCATCATATGCTTACCTCACAACAAGGCACCCGTTCCGAGCTAAGCAGGGGACTTAATGTTGATGGTGATTTTTAGCTTAGGGTTAAAATAGTAAAACACTAAACCCTAGCAGACAGTGACGTCACAACATTTAAGTGATAAAGCATTTACTAGGCGCATTTACTGAAAAGCCTTTAATGTGTCTCTAAATAACTACCAGGTACCTTTTTTCAAATTAGGGTTACAACAAGCAAAACCCTAATTCCCCTATGTTCCAATGGCAAATCATTCTAGCCACACCGACCGCGCCAAAGCTTTCCAACCATGCTAGTCTCACCTCTGTGCCAATGGAAAATCATGCCAGCCACACCGCGCCAAAGCATGCCAACCATACTATCCGCACCTATGTGCCAATGGAAAATCATACCGGCCACACCAACCGTGCCAAAGCATTCCAACCATACTAGCCGCACCTCTGTGTCAATGGCAAATCATGTCATCCACACCGACCACGCCAAATCATGCCAACCATGCTAGAAGCACCTTTGTGCCAATGGAAAATCATGCCATCCTCACCTACCGCGCCAAAGCATTCCAACCATGCAAGACGCACCTCTGTGATAATGGAAAATCATGCTATCCACACCAACCACGCCAAAGCATACCAACCATGATAGTCGCACCTCCGTGCCAATGGAAAATCATGTCAGCCACACTGACCGTGCCATGCCAAACACATCTCTCCATGGGCCCTCATGCCACGCCACCATGCTGTCCTTCCCCTCGCAGCTACTAAAGTGAAGGCGTGCAACAATAAACAGTTGCCCTTCAATCCCAAGAGCAAATCCTGGCCTCCTAAGGTCTCCTCACGGCCTTTGGTCCAAAACCCTAGCTTAGGCACGCACCTAGCCAAGCTAGCCGCTCCATGCCAAACACATCTCTCCATGGCCCCTCATCCCGCGCCACCATGCTGGGATTCCACTCGCGGCTATTAAAGTGAAGGCGTGCAACAATCAACGGCTGCCCTTAAATCCTAGTAGCAAATCCTGGCCGCATAAGGTCTCATCATGGCCTTTGGTCCAAAACCTTAGATTCGTCACGCACCTAGCCAAGCTAGTCATGCCATGACAAACACATATCGCCATGGCCCCTCATGCCGCGCCACCATGCTTGCCTTCCCCTCGCAGCTACAAAAGTGAAGGCGTGCAACAATCAACGGTTTCCCTTAAATCCCAGGAGAAAATCCTGGCCGCCTAAGGTCTCCTCACGTCCTTTGGCCCAAAATCTTAGCTTGGTCACGCACCTAGCCAAGCTAGACGCGCCATGCAAAACACATCTCGCCATGGCCCCTCATGTCGTGCCACCATGCTTCCCTTCCCCTCGCGGCTACCAAAGTGAAGGTATGTAACAATCAACGGTTGGCCTTCAATCCCAGGAGCAAATCCTGGCCACCTAAGGTCTCCTCACGAATTTGGCTCAAAACCCTAGCTTGGTCACGCACCTAGCCCAAGCTAGGCACGCCATACGCTCGTGGCAAACCCTTGAACCCACAAGCCAAGCCAAACCAAACCTAGCCCAAGCTAGCCACGCCATGCCTAACGCACCCTGCCTTGGCCCTAGCTATGCTAGTCACACCATGCCATTCCAACCTAATTGCTCTAAGCCATGCCATGTTAGCCTGGCCATGCCGCCATACCTCCTAAATTCTTCTTGAATTTTTATTTCGTGCTTTTTTCTCCTCCCGGACGAACTAAAAAACTAAATATCTTGCGTTAGGAGATAGGAAATTCTTTTCCGGTTGATTTGAGGTGCGGACCGTCAAAATCCGAGTCCGTACTAGAATTCTACAACGATTATAGTGAAGGGCGCTAATTAGGGTTTCTAAAAAAAAGACGTGCGGCCATCAACGGCTACCCTTCAATCCCAGGAGAAAATCCTGGCCGTCTAAAGTCACCTCACGACTTTTGGCCCGAAAACCTAAGTTTGGCCACGCCAAACCATGCCATGCCAACGGCATGCCAACCTAGTCTCGCCACCACATTGTACCTCACTACCAAAACGAAGGCGTGGACCGATCAATGGTTTCCCCTCATCTCAAGATGCAAAATCTCGACCGTCGAAGGTCACCAAGCTAGAAAGTTTCCCGATCCTGACTATCCAAGCCACAACAACATGCTACATGTTTTCCAAAAACACTCGAGCCATCAACACAAACTGGGGGATGCTTTCCAGGGTCTTGGTTTGGCGGTCACAGCGTGCAGCGTACACTACGCTCGCATTAAGAAAGCGTGAATATGAATAAAGCGGTCAAATAAATGAGGAAATAATGGTGAAAACGTTTTTACCCATAAACACCATGCGGTTACCACCTCCCCCCATTATTTCACACTATACTCTCTTCCTTAATGAGACCAGGATACGTTTCAATCTCGACTTGTATAAATAGGTCTTATCTATTTCCACCAGACAACAAGTCTCGGTCAGGAGAAAAATACAACACTCTCAGAAAGGCAACTTGGAAAGCTCTCCCAAAGAGGCTTCCATCTCTTGCAAGCTTCCTAAGCTTCCACTTTTCTGATACAATTCGAGACACTACCTTTCCATAACTATTCTGGTCTCAATACCTTTTTTCGTTTCCCTCCCCAAATCAACCCTTCTCCTCCACTTTGTGACTGAAGCAAGTCTGGAACGGCCATTTTTTGGTTTAGGCCGGACTTGTACAGATTGATCTCGAATCTAAAGTACTCCCTTGCAGTACATTGTTTAGGGTTTAAATTGTTTCTCACTTTCACACCCGTAATTACCAAAACCAGCAGAAACCATTTTCACCTATAAATAATAACATATCTAAAAATCCGTACCTTGGAATTTTACAAATTTTATATCGTTGGAAATCTTATAAAAATATCTTCGCAATGAGTACAAACCACAAAATCAAATTTTGAGTTTTTACGAAGAATTCAAAAATAGTTTATCATTTTAAGCACAATTTTTGAAAATTAAATGTATAGCCATTATGCAAACCACTACTAAGGATGCATAATGCCTAAATTAGTTATTATGCATCCATATTTCGGTTTAGGCATTAACTAATTTTCCGTTACAACTAATAAAACGATTTTCTCTCTCCGTTTCAGGAAAAGTGATAATTTCATTTTTAAGCACAATTTTCGAAAACTGATTGCATAGCCATTATATGAAATTTAATTTTGCGTCAATTTTTTCGGTCGGGCGTCTCACTGTGGTAGCGGTCATCTAGTAATAATAATAAGATTATCGATTCTTGCCAGAATTAAAAAGTTTTGCTGGATTGAATATGATTTGTTACCTACAGAAAGACCAGAACACGAGAGAGGAGTTTGGCCTATCTGACCAAGCGGTGACGGTGTTGACTTGACCCATCTGTCGGCTGACGTTCATTATGTGACCCCATAAAAAAGTTTCTAAACGAGTTTATAATTGTTGATATTAAACCTAACTAAGCTGCAAGGTAACATGTAGGAGCCTCGGATAAATATTGAGGAACTTGCAAGAGTTAAGTGTTGTTATTTCCAGATTCCAAGTGAGAATTAAATGGTTGAAGACTAACCTTATCATATTTATTTCAAAACCTAGATTACAGGCTTTGCTATGAAACAGGTGCTCTATAACAAGTCTAACTATTTTAGAAGAAAAGTCTAGAGATGAAAATCAGAAACAAAAATGCACGGAGATATTAATTCAAGATTAAATAGGTTTTTAGATCTTGACTCAATTAAACACCTAAATGTGTAAGTAATGTAACTAGCAAGTAAATCAAAACTACATATTTTCAATGTTTCTACTATGTTCAGATAAGAGAAAGTTACAAGTACAGACAATACACATGTCAGATATAAAGAACACACTCTGAAATTCAGCATGTAAAACTAATTGCATAAGAATAAAATAAAAAAATAATCTTTGATTCAAAGATTACCAATATAAGATCTTTATTTATTTATTTTTGCAGATCTACATTTCAAGAGTAGTTCTTGTAGCATGTAAATGGTAAAGTCTTCCAAAGGATTACCATTCTTGACTTATCAAGGGTCAATACTACCCTATTCACCAACAAATGTTATCTATTGCGTTTCCGTCTAGTTCTGTCAGACGAAGAAATACTAGAGATATCTTCCATCGAAGATCTGTGACTATCCCTGCTTATAAAAACGCAAAACATTAAATTTCAATTGCATGGCTAAAAGATAATGAAAACATCAAACAAAACCGTTATTTCACAGATCTTACCTAGGGAGTACAATTTAGAGCTTATGGTGCTTCCCAGATCAATTGTGGGAGAGAATAAATAAGTTAGATTTGAGAGGAGAAGTCATTATGATAGTTATTTTGAAGATTTTGGAGATCTTTCTTCTCTTTAATCTCCACCAGGGTATGTGTAATGATTCCATCATAAAACCATAACTACTTTGATCTTTCATCCATCTGATCTTGAAAACGGGGGAAATTTTGATCACGCGCCTTCACAACTGTTGGATATCCTAGATGTGACATCAACAAACAGTGTAGATAACCGGAGTTAAACGCCCGTATTTTCTTTAACTTCCGTATCTTTCCAGGATATATTTCACATATCCTGTTTTTCCATTTACCCAAAATCATCGTATTCTTCCTTTATATTTGGTTCCAAGAAATTTTTTCATATCTCTATTCTTTTTGGAAACCTAAATTTTATTGTAACCATAACTAAATCACAAAAAAAAAGCTTTTCAAGGTCTCTTACACAGTACAATACTGCAGGTAATTGTCTCGTATTGATGTTTAATATATTTGATTACGATCATGTCTATTGGTATAACGATCTCCAATCAATTTTCTCTTTTCTTCTCATTTCTGATAACCAATAATAGTAAACAAAGCTGATAACATTAGATTAATGGTTATTTAAGGATATGTATGGTTGTATATGCTTATTCCCAATAGCTAATACGTTGTATGCTTCTTATGTATTGAGTAACATTAGTTCACTTCTTCATATTTTATTTGATATGGATTTAGATTTTAGGGTTTTGCTTTTTATAATATATCTATGTACTAAACTCTTGTGAAAAAATAAAATAAATGTTGACTTGGTTTTCCACTGTGATTGATGAATCAGGTCATGGTTCTTATTGAGAATCATTCTTTTCCAGTAGAAAGTGATAATTTGTTTTTGAAAGATGGTGTTCCATTTACTACAGATCTAGAAAAGGTCGTCAAAACCGATGGGGTACCGAAAATTGGTGAGGAATTTGATTCCGAACAATAAGCATATGGTTACTATAATCGTTACGCTAGAGGCATTGGGTTTATAATACGTAAAGGTTCTAGCACTCACCGTAAATATAAAGTAATATCTAGGGGAGTTCTTGAATGTTCAAATGCAGGGATGTATAAGAAGCATCCAAGAAGATCCCCTTTGAAACATCGTTTGTGTGCAAGGACAGGTTGTGAAGTCAAATTGATAATTAAGCTGCAATCACCTTTGAAACCTCGTTTGTGTGCAAGGACAGGTTGTGAAGTCAAATTGATAATTAAGCTGCAATGATAAGAATAGATATTCTATCGAAGAATTTGTGGAAGACCACAATCACCAACTTACATGTCCATCTCAAGTTCATATTTTGAGATCGCATAGGAATATAGAAGCTTCTCAAGCGAGGATGATTGAAAATTTACATTATGCATGTATCAGTTAGAAAAATATTTTTCAATATTTAAGTGTCAAATCCGGAGGAAGTAGCAATCTAAATTTCACTAAAATGGATTGCAATAATCATATACAAAGAAGACGTCGTGAGGATGTCTTGAGCAAAGGTGATGTTGAGCACCTTTTGGAATTAGGGATGGACCCAGAAAGGATAAATTTCCTTTTAATGCCCGGGATAAAAGACTTGGTTGAGCGGATTTTTTTTTAGGCTACCCGGGCTAAAGCCCCCTTTAGCCAAGCTGTAGGTCCGTCATAGTTATGAATACTTTCGGTCAATGCAAAAAGATGATCCATATTTTTTTATGAGATACAAGTGGATGAGACTGGTCAGTTGTGCAACTGTTTCTGTAGTGATGCCAAATTTAGGATGGATTACAGTTTCTTTGGTGATGTTTTGGTCTTTGACACAACATTTAATACCAATGACTATGATAAACCATTTTCACCATTTGTAGGAGTTAATAATCACTGGAAAACAATTCTTTTTGGGTGCGCTTTTGTAGCGCCCCCTAAGCTAGCAGCTGACTAATTCAATAAATTAACTAAATAATGAGGCACTAAAATCTAAAACATGCACTTAAGCATTCAATTAAGAAATGCGATACAAAACTTAACCCAAAGCTAACCCCGCTCAGAAACATATATACAAGATCTTCTCTCAAATGATACATATATAATAGTCAATTGGTTTTTAAATAAAATATACAACATAATAAATATAACAGAAGTTAATCAACTAGCGAAGTCAACCCGTGAAGCTTTCGCTGCGCAACCCTGATCTGTCACAGAAACTGAAGTGGGAATAATTAACATTTAACTTCTAAGTAATCATAGGCAAGATTTGGAAAACAATACATGTTTTTCCGAAAACATTAAACAGTGACTAAGTCACTGAAATAATCATACATGTTTATGGAAAAAACTCCTTCGTCAAACAATGTACTAATATGGTTGTAAATTCCTAACCGGCAATTCACACCTATTTAGCTATGGATGCCACCAAGACCATGGTGACCAACTCTAAACAATAAAAGATGAATTCATGTAGATATAAATGTGAAGGAGCGTATCCTATATACCACAAGTGGAAATTCTCATTTCCCATAACAATTCATATTGACAACAAAACAATAAAAGTCCTTTCCACATCGTGGAAAGATTCACCGAATCAACAGGATTTTCATAATGCATTTTAAACAAGACATGGAATGCAGAAACAGACAATGCATGAGTTTGTTAAGCATAAAATTCTATAAAAGCAACAATAATGAATACAAAGAGTCAAATGCATTCCCACACCTTTTTGATGACAAGTCACGCCTACCTCGCGATCCACGATCCACTGGTTCATCCTTTGAATCGATCGTTGTTAATAATTAACTGTTAATCACACAAGAACTCTAAGAATCTAGCCAAAATAGCTCATACAAGAATCATATAGTTCCATCTCAAAATTTTAGGCCCATTTTTGATTCTAAACCTTTTCATTATATATTATTAGAAAATTTAAGGTTTACTAATTCAATTAGGTTGGTTCTATAATCTATTAGCTAAGTATTATGAATGTCTACAACTTTGTAGAAGAAGCCAAAGGTCAATTCGGACCATAAGTGGTCCAAAACATCAATAAAAAATAGCTAGTCTAAAGCCCAAGCCCACTTAAACAAACCCATTAATAAGGGCCTGGACCAACTGGGTCAATCTAAGGGTCACTAACGGTTGAACTAACAGTCAAGTCAAAGTCCAGGGTCAATGGTCAAAGAAACCAACTCAGTCAAGGTTCACTGAGTCAAGTCTGGTCACTGAGTTAACTCAGTCAGATAGACAGAGTCAGAAGTAATAAGTCAAGTCAGCTAAAAACATAATCAGTCAAATAATCTGACTGGGATGACTAATAGGCAAAATCCTAAGCTAAACTTCTATTACAGATTCACTTCAACTAGAAAACTTGCATTCTTAACTTCCATTTAACATAACAACATTAATTCATCGGTTCTTAAATAAGCTTTGAATTCCAATTACAAAAGCAAACTAAGTTTACCTGCAATTGCAGTAGCAGCAGGCTTTCAAAGAGGCTATCCAACTGATTCTACACATCAATTTTATTTTATATCTACTTTCCAAAATCAAGGTTCAACAATATTCTACATCAATAATACTGCACACTCACACACAATCTCTTCAAGCTCAATTTATACAACTGCAGTATAGGTCCAGTATCTGCAGCTTCAATACTAATTATGATTCATACTTTTTATCAACACAACATCAAGCTCATCTCACATCTCTCAAACAAACAACCATTCATTAATCGGTAAGACCAAATCCCTTACTTAACTTCTACATGCACCTCGAAACTTCCCTGAATCGCATATGAAATCAAACCCACAACATTTTCATTACCCTTCCTATTTTTAAACCGCATCCATCTTGAACTCACAATACTTATAACATCATCATCATTCAAGTAACCCTCAACCATCAGCAAACCACAAGTATATTCTAAACCTCTTGTTCTGTGTAATTCATCACACACCTATACACTATTTACTGTTTCTATTTCACATCATCAATTCCAACAATCCAGATATCCATTTTTGAAACTCATTCCAACAACCACCTTTCATAATACTACAACCATCTCAACCCAATTCATCTATAAACTGCAATTCTCATTTCAGCATCACAACAACCACCTGTGATCTTCACTCATAATCACCAACTCACTTATCTACATCTGTAAAACAACATTATCACTCCCTGTAACAATACTGTCACTGCATACCTACATTAACATTCAATTCAACTTCTCTTCACTACTTCTTACTCAACTTCAATCCATCAACATCCCCTGTAATTCAACTAAAACTCCAACTTCTCAATTTCACAATAAAACTGAAACTGAATTCCTATTAGTTCCAATTCAACTTCAATCTAAACAAAATATATCTACAAATTCTCAATTCATACTCAATCTTACATAAACAAATTCAATTAGAAGGAGACCTTAAATTACCTTTTCTTCTGTTTCCTGAGTTTACATATCCGACTGAATCAACAACATCTCCAACTCAATTTCATCTCTTAATGTTCCCTGAATCCTTCTTAACACCTCCATCAAACACCAATTAAGAATAAACCCAACATTAAATCAACCCCCTTCACTTCAATTTTATCTTCCAATCCTTCTCTGATTCATCTTATGAAACCCTAATTATTGATTCATTTTCAAAACAACACAACCATAACAATAAAACAACAACCCCCTTCTTATTCATCTATCAACAACATGATTTACATCTCAATTCCACTCAAACCCTAACTTCAGGAATTACATCTTCAATTGACAGCAACAACTCTACCCTCTTCTTCGCGTGCTCAAACAAGCATAACATCATCACCAACAATCAACTAGTAATGTTTTCCCTCAAGTTTCTCTTCAATTTCACAAAATATTCTCATAGAAACACGAGCAGAGAAGAACAGGAGGAAGAGAGGAAGAAAGAAGAAGAGAAAAGAAAAAAGAAGAGAAAAGAAAAGAAAAGGGAAAGAGTTTATCTTCTCGATCCGGTCTAGAGATAAGTCGACCCGATGTGCTTCCACCCACTCGTTTCGACACGTCTTGGTGATAAAGCCAACTACCCATGATAGAGGCACCCATCCAAACGTTAAGGGCAGCCAGGCGGTTGAAAGAAAAATTACTAACTTGCCTTTATACAAAACTGATAATATCTTCTTTACCCGATATCTGATTGACACGTTCGAGTAGTCCATTCCGCGTAACTTTTCGAGACCTATTCAACGGTACTAGTTTCGTAGCTAGATCGTTGTTAGATTAATTTCTATTAATTAACGTTGGTGCTAAACTAATCGAGTTATTATCGACTAATTCGTCACTTGACCGGTCTAATAGCGTTGACGAGCTTGCGGTTCCTTACAGCTTTATTGCTAGATGAGAGTACAGACTCATTTGTTTGGTTGTTTAAGACATTTTTGAATGCCATGAGGGGGAAACATCCCCAAACTATTTTCACAGACCAAGCATCAACTATTATGGGCTCTATTAAACAGGTATTTCCAAACACTCACCATCGACTTTGATGCCTATATTTTTACAAATGATTGTTCTTGTCTGTTTCAATTTCTTCTCTTATTATATGCCTACCGTTGTATTGGTGTAGACTTTTTTAGCACTTTTGACGCAACAACGTTATCCAGGTGATCTTGGCTGCTAGTGCGAGCAAAATCCTAGTTTTTGTTCACACCTAACTTGGTTAGTAACACTTAATCTTAAGATATTTTCAGGTTTACTAACTTGAATCTCTAATACCAACAATTTTTTTCCTTATTGCAGGTGAGTGCTTGCTTGGAAAGGAGAACATTTTTAGTGTTTTAGTTGGGAGAGTTGCAGCATTGAGGATTTAGCACACTCAGTCTTTTTTTTGATTCAGAAAGGGCTAAATTTATTGAAAAAAACTACTCCATCACCAAGGAAGTAATGAAGATAGTGTACACAATACAAACCATAACTTATAAGCAGTTGTCAACCAACGAAAACAAAATTTATGAAAAACAGAACAAGTAGTAGCCAAAAACCCCTAATGAACAATCGCTTCCCAGTTTTGTAACACCATGTTCAAAGTGATTCCTTCAAAAATGTTTGTTCCTACACACCAATTGTATATGCAAGTCTTGACACTGTCCTTCAAATTTCCCATAGAGTTATACTTTCCATTGAAAACTCTAGCATTTCTCTCCAACCAAACAGCCCACCAAATTGCAAATGGGATTATGTCCCAAATTTTACTTCTCAAATTAAGATTTCTTCCCTTCTTTTTCCTCCATTCCCAGATTGTATTTCTAACATTATCTTGAAACACCCATTGTAGGCCGTACCCTTCCAAAAAATAGTTCCATACCTCTCTTGTTTTTTCACAATGTAGAAACAGGTGGTTATTTGTTTCAGCACTCTTCTTACATAATAAGCATCCATTCACATTAAAAGACTTCCTCAAACCGTCCATTGTTGGTGCAGCATAATAACAAAGAGACCAAACAAAGAAAATTACCTTTTGTGGTATTTTTGGATTCCACACACACTTGTATGGAAAAATCAGAAAACCATCCTCCTCCAGAGATTTATAGCAATCCTTAACTGAGAATCTTTTTGTCCCATTTTGCCAAACTCTGTAATCATGACCCACTCCCGCATTGAAAGTAGAAAGTAGATCCAACAAATGTGCAATGTCCTCAATTTCTGACTCCTTCAAACCCCTGCAAAAAGCAAAATCCCAGCCATTCCCACTGTTTAAAGTCAACATTTCCTTTATTGTAGCATCTTGTACCCTGCTGATCCTGAAAAGATTTGGAAACATTTCTTTTATAGGTTGACCATTCAACCAAACATCTTTCCAAAAAAGGCATCTGTCTCCACCCCGTACTTGGATATGCATATTCTGCTCCACATGGTCTCTGCATTTCAAAATTCCACTCCAAAGGCTCTTGCCAACTGATTTTGTAGTTTTATTAGGAAGAAAAGCCTTCTCATTTCCTCCAAACTTTCCGTGAATTATCCGCCTCCAAAGAGCTTTTTCCTCATTTCCATACCTCCAAATCCATTTTGCCAGTAGAGACCTGTTCATGATTCTGATTTTTTTGATACCTGCACCACCCCCTTATTTTGGCAAGTTAACCTTTGTCCAACCCACCCATCCTCTCCTAGGATTGTTGTTGATAGATCCCCAAAGAAACTGTCTCATAATCCTCTCCATTTGCTTCTCAACTGACCTCGGAATTTGAAAAAGAGATAAGTAATATACCGGCAAGCTTGAAAGAACATTTTGTATTAACATCAGCCTTCCACCCTTAGAAAGATATTTTCTTTGCCACATACTCAATTTCTTTTGAAAATTTTGAAGAATAACCTCCCATACTCCCACAGCCTTTGACTTACTCCCTAACGGAATTCCCAAATATTTCATAGGGAAAGAAGTAATTGAACACCCAAAAGCGGCAGCCCCTTCCGTTGCATTCATCGCATCACCAACCGGCACTAAAGCACTCTTCTGGAAATTGACCTTTAAACCAGAAACCATGTGAAAACCCAGCAAGATATTCTTAAGATTAATCACTTGTTCACAGTCGTCATCTAAGAAGACAATTAGATCATCCGCAAATTGCAGGTGATTAATCTCAGGTGCTTCATTCGACGATTTGAAACCAGAAAGTAAGTTCAGAGATGCAGCTCTCTTTATCATTAAAGAAAGCACCTCCACAATTATAATAAACAAGAAGGGAGATAACGGATCTCCTTGTTTTAAACCTTTTGTACTTCTAAATAATGTTGAGGATGTTCCATTGATAGCCATTGAAAATCTTGTATTTGATAGACACCAATTTATCCAATTTCTCCACATGCTCCCAAAACCAAACCTTGATAATGTGTAATCAAGACCACTCCAATTCACATTATCAAAAGCTCTTTGTAAATCCACTTTCACAATCAAACCCGGTATGCCTTCTCTTTCTCTTGAGTCAATCAATTCCGAAGCAATGAGAATGCCATCAGTGATCTGCCTAGAGTCCACAAAAGCGCCTTGAAACTCCGAAATAATTGAAGGAAGAACCTGTTTCATTCTGTCAGCCAGTAATTTTGAAATAATCTTATAGATTCCCCCAATTAGACTAATAGGTCTAAAAGAATTCAAAGACACCGCACCATCACATTTCGGAATCAAGATAATATTAGTGCAATTTAACCTCCAATCAATGTATCCATTTTGTTCAAATTCTTTCAGTACTGCCAACAAATCCATCCTGATTATATCCCACACTGCCTTGAAAAATTCCATGGTGAATCCATCCGGGCCCGGTGCTTTGTTTGTACCAAAATTCCATATAACTTTCTTGACTTCCGCCTCTTCAAAAGGTTTTTCCAACCTAATAGCTTGAATTGCAGTTAAACTCGGTACTTGGAGATCATCAAATCTTGGTCTAAGCAACTCATCTTCATCGAAAAGATCCACATAAATTTTTTTAGCCTCTTCATTGATCTTCTCCTTGTCATGACAAATTTCTTCATTGATAATAAGAGAGTTTATTGCATTTGTCTTCTGCCTATATGAAGCATTCTTATGGAAAAATCTAGAATTTCTTTCACCATCCATTAGCCACTGACCTTTGGCCCTAGAGAACCACTTTCTTGAAACATTCAAAGAAGCTTTTCTGTGATTAAATCTAGCCATTTCTCTAGCTGCATAATCTTCACTGTTTAGGATATTTATCTCCTCAAGACTATCATACACATCTATAAGATTTTCAAGTTTGTCAACTTCTTTCTGTAAAGAACCAAAAGTTTCTCTACCCCATTTCTTTATAAAGAACTTAAGCCCCTGTAACTTTTTAGCCAGAATAAAGCTTGGACTACCAGAGAATGTTAAATTAGACCACCAGATTTTCATTTGGTCTAAAAAATCTGGATGGTCAAGGTAATAATTTTCAAACTTGAAAGAAGGCCTAGAATGAGTACCTGCATTGCAGTCTAGTAGAATTGGTGCATGATCTGAAGTAGGCCTCCTCAATCTGTATTGAACCAGAGCCAAACATTTGTCTTCCCAATCAGTTGTGAAAACAAATCTATCAAGCCTTACCAGAATCGGCGGATTTTGAGAGTTTGTCCAAGTAAAACTTCCACCTGCCATAGGAATATCCACCAAGTTATTAGTGTTGATAAACCTTCTAAAATTTCTCCTGTTAATCAAACAACCTCCCGCCGTATTTCTCTCCGACTGATAAAGCACAGCATTCCAATCACCACCTAACAGCCACAGTCCCTCCATAAGCAATCTTACGTCTTGAATCTCTTGCCAGAACTGATCATAATCTTTTGGGTCTGAAGCACCATACACCGAAGTAAAAATCCATCGGAAATTGTCTGCCACATTTCGAAATTTCAATGAAATTGAAAAAGCCCCTAGTAAGCTCTCTTCCATTTCCACCACTGAAGGATTCCACATAACCAATATGCCCCCTGAATTTCCTTCCGAGGGAAGTATAATAGAATCATAACCATTATTACCCCACAATCTTCTCAAGACCCCCTCCTCAATGACCTCCTTTTTAGTTTCCTGTATGGATACTATAGTAGCCTTGTTTCTCCGAATAGCGTTACGAATTGAAGTTATCTTGAGTTCATCACCTAAGCCTCTAATACTCAGTCTAATTTCTAATACTAGCATTCTACGTCATTTGAATACTTTTAAAGTTGCATTTTAGTTTTATGTTTTGGTTATTTTTGTTTGAAAACAATTTACTATTTTCTAGTGTTATTGAATCACGACTACATAGTCAAGTCTAATACAACTCCATTCCACTTTCTGTACTTCCAAAAATGGTTGTGGACAACTATCTTAAATCATTTTTGTCTCTTACCTTAATCGTTTTCAAAACTATCTAAACAATAAGGCAGAGAAGATGATGTTAGCAGTTATAGTAGTGTTCCGACGTTGCCATGATTGATTGATCATTAAAGTAAAAATGGAAGGGATCTCTGTGTGTTTCACAAATTTGGTCGGCGCCAAAAATAAAGAAAGAATAGGAAGATTTGGTTAAACTGAATGGTTGGCGCCAAATATAAAGGAAGAATACGAAGATTTTGGGTAAATAGAAAAACTGGATATGTGAAATATATCCTGGAAAGATACGGCAGTTAAAGAAAATACGGCCGTTTAACTCCGGTTATCAACACTGTTTGCTGATGTCACATCTAGGATATCCAACAGTTGTGAAGGTGCGCGTTCAATTTTGATCGCGCGCTGCACGATCAAAATTTTCCCCTCTTGAAAACAGCCAGCAAGCAGAACTCAGGTTTGGTTTTTCCCTGACCACCGCCTCCCTCACTCACACTGTTTAGTCTCTCTACTCTCACTCTTTGTGTAAAATTATTACCTACACAAATTTTAGGATTTGGGGTGAATTATTTAAGGAAAATTTGGGAGATTTACTAAAATGGCCTTCAATGGATTTTAATGGATTGGATATTTGATTGCAGCCCAGCCCAGTGAAGAGGCCATGTTAAATGCAATTTCTGGAGAATTACTATGCTTTCATTACTTTGTGACTGGGAGACTGCATTATACTGTAACCCATATCACCCCCACTAGTCCCTCTGCCATCGTCAGTTTTTGATTATGTTGTCGCCTATTATATGCAGTATTCATCTTAATCTTCAGCTTAAATGACTAGAGTCTTAGGCCAGAAATTTAAGAACTATTCGTCTTGAGAGTTATTGTAATTAATTACTCACCCATGTATGGATGTTGCAAGCTGTCCAAGTTTTAGGTGTTTTAATAATTGGTCCTTCACGACAGACAGTCGTACATTTTTCCATTTATAATTGCGGTGATCCGTTGAATCCCAATGGCAGAAAGAAATATTTTCTTTGCAAAAAATTTTAAGCTTCATATTGTATTTTGTTTTCACGTCGGTAAATCTGGAACGGTGCGAGAAATCTGCATCCTAGCTGTAAGGGCCTTCCACGTGGTTGTGTTTTTGATAAGTTGACCTTATATATATATATATATCTGGATTGGATGGGGATGTAGATTCACTTATTTCATTTTGAGTCTGCCTATATATAAACTGGGCATCCCCTTTCTTCTTTTCGCATCCCTGCTGCAATCTCCATATTGCATTATTCTTTTTTTATTTAGGGTTCGTTGTTGTTGAGATCAGCTTATTCTAATACACAATGGGAGAAATAAAACTGGAACTACCTTGTAATACTGCAAATAATGGAGTAATAATAACACCTGACCCTGATCCAAATTGGAATTTAGATTCTTTATTTTCTGAATTAAATTATTTATACCTCAAACTCAATGGCACTTCATCTCCAGCTTCCTCTTACCTTATTGTACATTTGGCTACAACTAAACAAGTTCACAGTGAGAAAGTGGTTAGCCAGAGGCAGACGTGTTTTGTGATGGGAGTACCTGATTATTCCAGCGACTCGGAAAGCTCCGGGGATGATGATGATGAAGACAACCAGTCGCAATTGATTGGTAGAGTTTGATTGCTGGATTGTGTTTAGCTGAACTGGAGCATGAACCGCGCCATCGAGTGAATAAAGAGAAAATCAGGAACAAAGTGAAAAAGTTACAAACTGATTTGATGCATGAGTATGAGAGGTCAGCTTCTCTACTCAGCCAGCTTGAAAAGGATGGAGATTATCAAAGGGAGCTAGAAAGACAGTCAGATATGCAGCATTGTCGCGCAATTGCAGAAGAAAGGGAGAACCACATATTAGCAGTGCAGAGGGAGCATGAGCTCCAGTCACAGATTGAAGAGCGGAAAATAAAAAATGCTGTTGCAGCTGCAGCATTTGAGGAAGCTAGAAGAAAAGAACAAGCTCTACGTGAAGAGAGGCTTCAAAAGTTCAAGGAACAAGCTTTACGCGAAGAGAGGCTTCTAAAGGAAACTGATGAAAAAATCCAGGATTTCAGAACGACTTCTAGTCAGGCTTTCCGTAATCAGGATTTGCAAATTGGTCGGCGGATAAGGCAGATATCCGGGAGTAGAGACAGTGTTTTAGGAAGAGCG
This sequence comes from Papaver bracteatum, assembly GCA_023529315.1. Classification (NCBI taxonomy): domain Eukaryota; kingdom Viridiplantae; phylum Streptophyta; class Magnoliopsida; order Ranunculales; family Papaveraceae; genus Papaver; species Papaver bracteatum. The sequence goes on from JAJJWX010000122.1 coordinate 183,695, forward strand.
AGTGAACTGATTAAACTTCTTAATAATGATCCTCTATTATGCCCACAATTAATTTGCGTTGCTATATTCGCAAAGAAGGTTGTGTCTCAATGCTCAAACAAGAGGGCAAACTTTAACAGTACTGCATTTACGTTTGGGCATGTCATTGTTCTTGTTGCTTCACAGGTTCCCCTTGCAATGGATCTTCTTCTCGCGGAGCTCCATAAGGCTTGTATATACACTGACCCAATGCATCTGGTTTACTCAAAGTCGACATTATCTAAAGAAGAATACTCTAAAATGATGGGTTTCCGAGAAGAAGATGGGAACGCTGCAGAAAGCCTTGAAAGTTATTTGGAAGGAGTGGCGTCTTATATGAAACTCTACGGAGCGCTAGTTCAGACGGAAGTTAGAGGTTTCCGAAACTTACATGGTCTCGAGGAAGGTTGGGCATGGATTGCCAGGTTGTTGAATTCATTCGAAGCCAACATATGCACTGCAGTAGCTCTGAACAGCTTCCTGTAAATGGCAGGTTTTGCACTCTTCGTATTGATCATTCAATCACTTCAAAATTGCTTTGAAGGTAATAGTTTGTGTGAGGCAGTTGTTGTCGTCTTCCAAGAATGTTTCAATGGTTGAAATGAGAGTTGAGAACAATGAGATTTAAGCATAGTATGCGTAATTGCATATATGTAATCCAAGTCTGGGAACCATGGTATGCATACCCGTATGCATACTTGTTGGTTTAGTGACTGAAGTATGGGAACCTTGTATGCATAACGGTACGTGTACTGGCGTGAGGTTCAGGTCCGATAATTTCTGCTGATTTTGGAAGGTATGCGTACAAGATTGCGTACAGGCGAAACCCAAACTTAGTCCGGACACTATGGTATGCGTACCTATTTGCATACCTAGTGGGATCATTATCTAGGAATGTACTTGTTTATAAATGCCGAATACTTGAAGTTCTTTGAACTACCATTACTTGATGATGACGGCGATGACACTATGATCTTACCATGAGTATAAGACTTTTGGTTTGATAGAGAGGAACCACTCAAGGAAGATTGCATATTGGAGCGAAGAGTGACTAAAACGCGACAAGGAGAGAAAAAAGCTTTTCTTGTTGGATGTAAAGGTCAGGTTCCTAGCAACGCAAAGTGGTTTAACAAGGAAAAAGGGATTCTTGAGTTCCCCAACCTTCATTTTTAACTCTCACAGGAGTTCAAGTTCTTAAAAGGGGGACCCATGATACAGGTGTATTCGTACTCCTCTAAGGAACTTAATTAACCTCAAGCTAAGTTGAGGGAAGAAACCTATTCTAGGAAGGAATCCTTGTTTATGAAGAATTCCTAGTTAGGAAAGAGTTTTGTTTAAGGAAATACTCTTAGTTTCGGAAATCGATTCCTATAATAGAAGACCTAGTCGGCTGAGTACGATGAAGTCTATAAATAGAGAGGTTTAGTTGTTAACTAAAGGACACATAGAAAACCTATGGAAAGCTTGGAACAATACTTGTGCAAGCTTTGCAAACAGTTTAAGGTTAATCCACTGTTTAGAGAAGATTGTGAGCGTAACAAAGAGAGAATGGTAATCGTTTTCTTGTTCATAATCTAGAGAAGATATTTTGATCGAATTACTACTTGTGTTCTGTTTTCTAAGTTTCTCGTATATTATTATGTTGAATTCCGCCTTTATAGTAATAGCTACCAAGGTATAGAGATCAATACGTATCAATTAGCTAGAAAAATTTAAGTCTAAAACAATCTAGGATTTAGTCTACACTAAAATTCCCTTGTAACATTTTCATGTTCCTAAACCAATTCCACATTGAGCCAACAGATGCCTCATCTTTCTCCACAAAAAAAATCCCATACTATCCTAGACGACCTGGTGTTTATGAGCGGAAACCACCCCTTTAAGTTCAATATACATGCATCTACAGTACTGCATTTTGATTATTTGGTAACAATTTGTATTCAAGTCTTACAAGCTCCCTAAGTTAGTTTTCCTAATGAATTACCAATTTGCAACAAAAAAAAAAAATGAAATTTTGTCCACAATTATGGAAAGAGTTTATGTTTTTTGAGAGTGTAACGCACAATTAACAAAACAATTTATATAAACATTATTTATTTTTCCTATGTTAGAAAAACAACGACAATTTTAACACTAAGTTACGCAATGGATGGTGTTGATCATCGGATACTAATATACTTTCAAAACGTTTGGGAGATTTGTTTATAGAATTTTGCATGATAATGTAACGAAAACAGTGTAAATGCAAACATGTCAAGTATGTGAAACTTTCTTAATAAACTTAAAACTCCTAGGGATGGGTTGTAGTTTTGTAGGTTGGATGTTGGATACCCCAGATATCAAATTTTTCCCATCATCTCCAACCAGATTCCAGAGATGGGCTATAGCTTGTGTGGATTATAGAAGGTCCTTAGAGGATGCAGATTTCTAGCATTATTCCAGACCAACGTGAAAAAAAAAATACAGTGTGGTAAATCCAGACAAAAGGCATTGTCACAAATCTGATCGAGTATGAAAAACGGTCCATACCTCAATGGATCAATTTCTTACCTTCCCCCTTCAGTCGCTCCTTACCTAATTTTAACCATACCAAATCACCAACCCCGAAATTACAAGGCACAAGATGCTTGTCATGTTTTGTTGTGTATTTGTATTGTGACTTCTTTAATTGTGCCTCAATAGTTACGTGTATCTGAGATATCGTCTCCAAGAACTTCGGTGCTTTTTTCGTTCACTTCCTTCCTTCCCCCGATTGAGGTGTCACTAGAAAATACTATATCTAAAGGAATAGGTGGTAAGTAACCATGGCACGTCTCGAATGGAGATTTCCCGAAGAACTGTGAACTGCTCAATTGAAAGCAAACTGTAAATATGGCAAACTCTCATCCCAAGTTTTAGGATGCTTAGAATTATATCCCCTTAACATGTGAACCATAGTCTTGTTGACTACTTATGTTTGTCCGTCTGTTTGTGGATGAAAAGTTATACTCTTCTTTAACCTAGTGTCCATCATCTTTCATAAAGTATCCCAAAAATGACTAAGGAATCGACTATCCCTATTAGAAATAATCGAAGTAGGTGAGCCAAAATGCTTCTACACATGCTCAAAGAAGAGCTTTGCTGTACTGACTCCCGTTACCGTATTTGTAAATGGAAATAATGCAATCATCTTTCTGAATTGGTCGACCACAACAAACAACTAATCATAACCAAACTTGGTCTTCGGTAATCCACTAAGAAAATCCATAGAAATACTCTCCCAAGGCTTTGATGGTACTGGTAATGGTAGATATAACCCATGTTTTATGTTGGAAGGTTTATATGTACTACACAACTTACACCCTCTAACTAACTTAGCCACATCATCTTACATCTTTGTCCAAAAGACATAACGACGAAGGTTATGAAGAATTTTATTCATCCCAAAGTGTCCAGCAACTCGGGATGTGTGTGCCTCTCTCAACCATTATAAACGATTTCCATCTTATGGAATGCAAAGTAACTGACGCTTGTATAACAATCCATCTCGAAGTTCAAACTCGCCATTCAAACCACTTTTTACCCCTTGTAGCATCTTCTTGAAGTCTTTGCTAGATGCTTATGACTCTACATACTCTTGAGGAACAATTAGCTGAATTCTCATGGTCATCATTAATGCTCGGACTGCTGGACGAGACAACATATCTGCCCCGTGGCAATGCATTTTTTATTTGGTGTGCACGGGGCTTCTCTCCGCCCTGTGGTAATGCAATTTTGATTTGGTGTGGCGGGGAAAATACGTTAAATAGGTAAAGAATATGTACATATTTTATTTATTTATTCCTTTTATTTTTGTAAAAAATATGTATATGTGGATTTTGAGGGGTATTTGAAAAAAGAGTCGTAATATTTATTTTTTCCTCTTTATATATTAATTTGGAAAAAAGAGTTCTAATATAGTAGTTTTTTTTTTTTTTTTGAGGAAAAAAGGATATAGAATAGAAACAAATGAGGGAGTATTTACAGGGATCTGTACAATGGTGGTCAAAAAGATCAACCATCCAAACAAAATAAAAAAAACCTCAATTACATTCCTATTATATCTTCCCAACTATGAGTTATCTGGTCCATCGAGAAATCACGGAAAATATTCGTATCCATGCTCCGTAAACAGATGTTCAATTTCATAGCTTTAACCAATTCATCTTTTGACTTGCTTCTTCCTCCATGCACCCTACTGTTCCTCAATAATTGCAAACGGAAGTATCTTCCAAACAATTTTTTTTCGCTGCGAAACTCCACCAATCCTCCAACCTAGAAGCAGATGTTTGATATCATTCGATGAAACCCAAGGGATCTGTAGAGAATATAAAAACGTCTTCCAAACATAACTAGCCCAGCTGCAATTCAAAAATAAGTGCGATACAGATTCCTCTTCCTCATCACGGTAAACACATAAAGTGGATTGAATTATCATTCCCATGTGTTGCAACATAGTTCTTGTTGGTACAGAATCATAAAGAGAAGCCTAAATTAAAAACAGTACCTTCGGTGGGATTTTTTTTTTTTTCAAAATTCTCCTATACTCCCAATACGGCTCTGACTCCGTTAGTTTAGTATATAGAGCTTTGCTGAACAGTCACCTTCAAAACCATCTTCCTCTCCCGCTACCATTGTCACATTTCTGAGATCGTACTTAATCTCTAAAAGATCAATACGTTCTACTGGATTTAAGTCTCTCGAGAACAAGAAACTCCAAGTATTAAGCTTCATACTTGGAACCGACACCTCCTTATGCCTGCTGATTTTGTAAAGTCTTGGGTATTTTTCTTTGAGTACTTTCTTTTCAATCCACCAATCATGCCAAAAGAGAAGCGCACTGCCACTCTTAACCTGTATAGAAATCGAATCAAAAAAATTCGTGTTAGCCTTCAAGATGTCAAACCACATACTTCTGCCCATGGCTTGGTTTGTCTAACTTGGAAACAAAAACTCCTCAGCTGCCATTGTATTTTCGCACATAAGCTTCCTCCACCAGGCATTTGGTTCGTTGCAGTACCGAGCATGCCACTTTGCCAGAAGCGATCTATTTATCTTCCTCAAACTGCGTATACCAAGGCCTCCCTTTTTAACTGGTTTGCACGCTGTTAACCAAGCAACCCAGCTCATCCTTCTATTCTGATCATCCTCCCCCCATAGAAATATCCTCATTATCTTATTTAACTTCTTCTCCACATCCACTGGTAAATAGTATAACGATAAGAAGAACGTAGCTATGCTCTCTTGGCAATTCTTGATCAAAACCACCCTACCTGCTTTATTGAGAAATTTTCTTTTCCACGACGCCAACTTCTTCTCTATTCTTTGGATTACCACGTCCCAAATAGAAACATTCCTCCTATGAGCACCTATCGGCATGCCTAAATAGGTAATTGGTAACTCATCAACCTTGCATCCCAGCTCCAAAGAAAGCTTGTCGACAGCTGCATCTATGATTGTCATAGAACTTTTCTCTAAGTTTAGTTTAAGCCCAGTCAAAACCTGAAACATTAGAAGAATTATGAAAAGCCTTCTAACCTCCTCCTTGGAAGCATCTAGTAGTTACTCGATTTCCAAATTGAATTCGGACTTCCATAAAATTCATAACACGGTAAGTTAGGTTTTCCTTTTAAGTTTGTAATTTTTAAACCAATCATACGTTGTTAAGTATCCTCACCTAAATATTGAATTTGGGTTCCCTTTTTTAATCTTTTTCCTAGTCTTTTAAAACCAACCATACCTTGCCAAGTGTCCTCATCAAAACGCTCGTTTCACAAAACTCAATAAAGGCTTATTTCGGACAATAGGAAGCGAGGATTTCCTCACCATTCAACATGAGAGCTTTATTTGGTTAGGCCTTTCAGTATTAGATGAAGAAATTATTATGCCCCCATCAACGCGTTTCCTTGCAAAACCAACCAGGAATAATAGAGCTTGCTTTGTTTTAAGCCAAAGACTTAAGTCCTTCCAGCTAGCTAGTGATTATTAACCTTGCTTGTGCGGCAGTTGTTTGTCACTCCTGCATGGACGTTGCTGGTCATCCACTGTCGCAAAACTCTAGAATATTCCATTAAAATTCTTGGGCTATTTTGGGCTCAGTATTTTCAAATCCGTAGTGAAATTTGTCTTTTGAGATTTTTTTCCTCAGATTGGCGGTGAGTGCTGCACCCTGAATTTGGCCCGAAATAATTTTTATTTGTTTCCCGCTGGCAAATCTGGATCCACTGACCTTCCACGTTGTGTTTTGATAAGTATATACTGTAGATCTCCGTTAGGCATGAAGATGTGCCAAAAAAATCATGTGTCGTCATCTAAGAGACGTCATCAAATAGTCAAAATCTGTCAATAAGGTCAACTAACACAATCTGGCACGACCAAAAACGTTTCTTATCAAAATTTTCTTCAAAATTTCCCTCAAATTGGTGTCCGTCAGCCATTGTTACCATATATAATCCCTAAATTTTCTCAAATTTTATTTCTTTTTTATTTTGAGTACATAGTGAAAAAAATATTACTGTTAACATACAAATCAAAATGCAATACCAAAAGATATCCATATTGAACATAAAGTCAATTTCTAGGAGGTGCTTTCCATTCGTTAAGAGCATCTCCAAGAGAAAGTGCAAAAAATCCTATGTGGCTTTTGAATTTAATCATTTTATTTATGGGGTCTAGACATAAAGTACATATAAGACCTCATATTTAAAAAATTATCTCTAACAATATAGATTTTTTTAAGAAAAATAATGAAAAATATGATGTGATGGTGGAACCTTAGGTGTAGATAACACTTTTTTGAACACCTTCATATTTAATAATTGGTCCCTTCAAGTTTATAAGACTCTACCATTAGAGATGGATTTATGGCAAATGAAGGTCTAAAATCCAATGTGTCACTAAAAAAAAGAAAAATCACCCTCTGTTGGAGATGAGGAGCCATCACTACTAGCCGGATTTTTATTCTCCCGTTGTAATTCATCTCTAAATGTATTGATGTGATTAGTAGCTCTGTAATTAAAATCAGAACTTACATAAGATGGTGTTGATGGTGGTTCTTCCATAAATTCAGATGAACTACTTTGCATTGAACTGCTTTGAATTCTTACGAAATCCCCACGAGCAACAAATCTCATCCCTGGAGTTGGATCATCCGGTTGTGGCGGAGGCGGTGGTAGCCCTTCAACTGGAGATTGATTGCGGATGGTTAAATAATATTCCATCTTTCTTTTACCCTTGGAAGTTGTTGGTAATGGTGGTTTTCCTTGATTAAGCGTCTTGTACGAGCGAGATGATTCTGCAGCTTCTGGTGCTCGAAGTTCCAAATCTTCAGTCAGTGATGCAAGTGGTGGTGGTAAATCAGTCATAGTGCTACTAGGACTACCCCTATTGAAATAGTGAAAAAAGGAATTTGGTGGTTGCGGTAGAGGTGGAGATGCTGTGTTTCGGGTTGTACTAGTAGAAGTTGATGATGGAGAAGGCGCAGCGGCATCTGGGTTATTATTTTTTTTTTTAAAATTCTGAAGGAAGTTTGTTGGTGGAGGCGGAGGTGGACGTGGACAGGACACCGGCGGTGGTGTGGTTATTGTTGTGACCTGGGATTTTAATCTCTCAAGCTCTGCTTTCTTTCGTTTTATCGACTGAGTGATCCTTCTCTCCTCCCTCTCTTTTCTTCTTCTTCTCCGTGGTTGCGGCAATGAAGTATTTAGAGTTAAGGACAATAGTGTGGGTAATTCTGTTGGTTCTAGGGGTGCTGGTGCTTGTTGTGGGGATGAAGTTTCTTGTCCACTAAATACAGAAGCATCAGCTGGCGGTATGGTACTCGAATTACTAGTATACTGGGTGTCGTAAGATTCCGTTGTTTGCGTAGCTGCTGGTTCTTGCTGACAAGAACGATGATGGTGAATATGTATGTGGTAAAGATGGTGATGATAATGTCGATGAGGCACATTATTTTCTTCCGCGACAACCTCTTCCTCCACCCGTTGCTCAATCCCAATCTCCAGCACCACCTGTGCCACCTCTGCTGATACTTGTGGAGGATACACGTTTGCAAAACTAGAACCCCTTTCACCACCAATATTAGTCCCATGACTGCCATGGTCCCTCTCACCACCAATAGTCCCACGACTGCCATGACCTACAAGAAGGCAACAAATAATAACAAAGAAAACTACAACAAGATTAAGAATATCCCAATTTTTCTTCACATCAGCATAAGGTCTTAAAGGTCTGAAAATATGGGTAATATAAGAAATAATTAATGGAATCACAATCAAGATTAAGATTAATGCTGTACCAGGCAAAAATACAATCAAAAACCTCGAATCTAGAAAGAAGTCCACCACAGATGGACGATGACGGTAGTTCATAAGTGAATTCGGGATAGAGGTTGGTGATGTTATTCAGTATCCATAATACATCAAATATTCATAAATATATATATGCTTAACTTTTGCTGTTTTTAATTTGAATTATTGTTCTCATTTGAACTAGTTTTTGAGTTCATACTACTGTATAATAATTGAAGCATAATTGACAAATGAAATCAAAATGAAATAAATACAATAATAAATATAGGATTATCAATTCTTGCTCGAATAAAAAAGTTTGGTTGGATTGAATGCGATATTTTACCTACTGAAAGACCAGAACATGAGAGAAGAGTTTGGCCTCTCTGGCCAAGCGGTGAGGGTGTTGACTTGACCCATGTGGGAATCCTTCTATATTTTACAGGCTTCGCTATGAATCAGGTGCTCTATGACAAGTCTAACTGTCTGAGAAGAAAAGTCTAGAAATGAAAATACGTACGGAGATTCTAAGTCAAGATTAAACAGGTTTTTAGATGTAGACAGTAGACTCAATCAAGCACCTAAATGTTTACGTAATGTAACTATCATCAACCACTGGCAACATTTATAGGGCAACTAAATCTAAACTACATATTTGTAAATAAAGCCCACAAAATCAATTAAAATATAAGCTCTGAATTGATGTTTCTACCATATTCAGATAAGAGAAAGTTAAAGGTACAAACAATACCCAAATCAGATAAAGAATACACTCAGTAATTCACCATGTAAAACTAATTGCATAATTTGGAAAAAAAAATAAAAATCTTTAATTCAAAGATTATCAACATAAGATCTTTATTTATATATTTTTGGAGATCCACAATTCAAGAGTAGTTCGTGTAGCATGTAAATGTTAAAGACTTCCAACTGACTCCCATTCTTGATGTAATACTACCCCATTCACCAACGGATGTTATCTATTGACTATTGTGTTTCCCTTGTCAAGTGAACTCTGTCAGATGAAGAAAGACCGCAATCTTTCAGGAACATCTAAGACAATCCCTGCTTAGAAAAACACAAAACATTGAATTTCCATATTGTGGGCTAAAAGATAATGAAAACATGAAACAGAAACAATTATTAGATAAATAATACACTCAGTAATTCACCATGTAAAACTAATTGCATAATTTGGAAAAAAAAAAAAACTTTAATTCAAAGATTATCAACATAAGATCTTTATTTATTTATTTTTGGAGATCCACATTTCAAGAGTAGTTCGTGTAGCATGTAAATGGTAAAGACTTCCAACTGACTCCCATTCTTGATGTAAAACTACCCCATTCACCAACGAGGAAATGCCTAAAAGTGTGACTGAAAAGTGAAAAAATTCCAAAAGTGTGACTGATTCCGAATATCTTCCAAAAGTGTGACTGATTTTACCTAATACCCAAAGTACCATTTTATAGCCCGATGTGTACACATCGCTTAAGGATGTCCTCATATTTATAGTTGATGTGTACACATTATACCTGATGTCCACATATATATCAGGCCATATATATGTGGACATCAGGTATAATGTGTACACATCAGGTATAATGTGTACACATCAGGTGAATATGTCCGATGTGTAGACATCGGAACATGGATGTCCACATATGATTATGCCTAGATTTTGGATGTCTACATACAATATGTACTCATCGGACACTATTCATGGTGGGGTATCAGTGCCCGATATGTACACATCCTTACCCGATATGTACACATCCTTACCCGATATGTGGACATCTGAGGACAAAATCTGTTATTTACAGAAAAGACCGGGGCATACTTGTCCGTTGACCGGTCATGGTCACACTTTTGGAAGGATTTCAAATTTGATCACACTTTTAGAATTTCTTGACTTTTCAGTCACACTTTTAGGTAAAATCCATTCACCAACGGATGTTATCTATTGACTATTGTGTTTCCCTTGTCAAGTGAACTCTGTCAGATGAAGAAAGACCGCAATATTTCAGGAACATCTAAGACAATCCCTGCTTAGAAAAACACAAAACATTGAATTTCCATATTGTGGTCTAAAAGATAATGAAAACAGGAAACAGAAACAATTATTTCATAGATCTTAGCGAGAGAGGTGAACTAGATTGGCTGGGAGACGGGAGACAAGTTAGATTTGAGAGGAGAAGTCATTATGACAGTTATTTGGAAGATGAGTGAGATCTTTCTTCTCTTTGATCTTGACTAGGGTATGTGTAATGATTCCCATTTAAAACCATAACTACTTTCATCCATCTGATATTGGAACAGCAAGCAGAACTGCTATTGTTATTTCCCTCACCACTCTCACTGTTAGTCTCTCTACTGTCACTCTTTTGTGTAAAATTGTTACCTACTAAAATTCTAGGGTTTGTGGTGAATAATATAAGGAAAATTTGCAAGATTTACTTAAATGGCCTTCAACTGATCCGATTGGATATTTGATTGCAGCCCAGCCCAGTGAAGAAGCCTTGTTAAATGCAATTTCAGGAGCTAACACTGATATGCTTTGTGACTGTGACACAGGATTATAGTGTTACCCATATCACCACCCTCTGCCATCGCAAGTTTTGATTATATTGTTGCGTATCAATTGCAGCATTCATCTTAATATTCAACTTAGAGGACTAGAGTCTCAGGCCAGAAATTTAAGTACCATTCGCCTTGAGAGTTGTTGTTAATTGGTCACCCATTTATGGATGCTGCAAGTTGTCCAAGTTAAGGTCCTTCGCGACAGACAGGATTACATGGTTGATAATTGCGGTGATCCGATGAATCCCAATGACAGAAACAAATGTTTTCTTTTCAAAATAAATCATGAAAATGGGGTTTCTTTTGTTTTTATTGCTGCTGGAGTATCCTGCTGAATTTTTTTTTCGGAATGATGCGAGAAATATGCATCCTATAAGAACCTTCCATAATTCACATGGTTATGTTTTGAGAAGTTGACATTAAATCTATCTGGAATCTGGTTGCAGATGATTGGACAAATTTGATGCTGGGTAACCAACATCTAATTTAGAATCTACAACCCAACCCACCACTAGGAGTATTAAGTTTAAGGAAGTGTCACATACATGACATGTTTACAATTACACTATTTATTATGATGCAAAATTCTATGAAAAAATCCCCCTATTATTTTGTGTAGGAGCAAGATCTCACAATAACTAAGTGCCAGCGAAATTGTAACCAGAAAGTTTATGCGCATACCTCGCAGATTACTTGAAGAATGAGGTAACAGATGATGTCAGTTGTATCACAAGGAAAGCGTGAACACCCTGCGAGATTTAAGAAGAATTGTGAAAAGAACCCTTGTAAGTCTGCGAGAATGTCACAGATTAGATCCGAAAATAAAGGATGGCTTAGCTGTCATCCACTATGTAATATCCTATATAAAGATACGAGTAGACTTGGGGGGGGGGGGGAGGGATCTTTTCAGAGAGTGGTGAGGAAAAACGTAGGAGAGAGAAAGTCTAGAGCAATCCTATTCTCCTTATACTTCTCTAATTCTTGTAAAATCCAGAAGAGAAATTAATAAAGTGGTGATTGTTGTTCTTAAGATTGAAGGAATTCTTTGTATATTTTCAGTAGAGTGTAGTTGTAGGATTTCCTGCAATTACATAATGGCGCTAGAAACATGGAATGATTGAAGAAGTTTGAAGATGGAGTTAAAAGATTGTTGTGGAGGTTTGAAAAAGATTGGAATAATTAGCAAAGAATTTCTGAAATTTTGAGTAAAAGAGATGATGAAAAAGGTCAGTAGATTGGTTGAAGAAAAGACAATTAAAGAAAGAAAACATAGTAAGAGATTGGAGTGTAGATTAATAACAAAAATAATGATTAATGAATTCCATGAGAACATCAAAGGAAGAATCCACAAACGAGATTTTGAAGGAAGGAAAATTATGACAGTGGAAAATGTGTCAACATTGAAGGACTAAGAAAAACAAAAAATTACATTCACAGCAGCAGAAATACCAGAAGAAAATTTAAGACACACAGCTCCGTTGGTGATCACGGTAACTTTGGCACGTAAAAAGAATGATGCATCGACGAAATCTATGGAAGAATGGGAAATGAACAGAACTTTAATAGACACCGGAACCTCGGTTGACATAATGTTTTATCATGCATTCATAGGAATGGGATATAAAGATGAAGAGATGACTTGTTCAATATATCATGTTCACGGCTTTGGAAAATCTACAACAAAACCTAAAGGAGAAATTGTGGTGCGAATATTATTAGGAGATATTGAAACACAAGTGACATTATGTGTGGTAGATATGGAGTCACCTTGCAACATGCTATTGGGAAGACCGTGAATACACGCGATTAAGGATGTAGCATCAACATTGCACCAGTGCATCAAATTTCCTATGCCAAGTGGAGTAGGTGAAATTAGAGGAGATATTAGTGGAGCGAAGATGAATTATCAAACAGAAGTAGAGAGTTATGAGGGGCGTGCAAAGAAGCGAAAATTCGCTAAAGAAGCGAAGAAAGAAGAATAGTTTAGAATTTATATGATAAAATCAGAAAAAGGAAAAGGAATACCTAGCGAAATTTCGGAAGAAGGAGACAAACCGATAAAAATGATAAAAGAGCCAACACCCATAGGAGAGCCAAAGGCGAATTACACCGCAGCAGAGCTAACAAAAGAAGTAAATGTGGGAACTAAAGAAGAATCCAAGATGTTAAGGATTGGGACTAAAATGGATGCAGAGGAAGAAGAAAGAACAATCAATCTTTTGCGAGAATATAAAGATATCTTCGCGTGGAGCATGGATGAAATACCTGGAATAGATCCTTTTGTTACATGTCATAAGTTGGAAATTAACAAAAATGCAAGACCATTCAAGCATGGAATAAGAAAAATAGCAACAACATATCACCCCCAGATAGAATAAGAAATGCAGAAGATACTTGAGGTAGGAATTATACGGCAAGCTAAATACCCAGAGTGGATAGAAAACATGGTTGTAGTGCCTAAGAAGAATAAAGGGATAAGAATCTGCATAGATTTCACTGATCTAAACAAATATTGTCCAAAGGACAGCTTTCCACTACCATATATTCCACAAATGTTCGAATCAGCAGCAGGAAATGATAGAATGCCTTCTTTAGATGGATATAAAGGTTACAACCAAATTCCTCTTCCCGAAGAAGACCAAGAGCATACCGCCTTTTTCGCACCCAGGGGATTGTATTGTTACACTAAAATGACTTTTGGTTTGCGAAATGCTGGTGCGACATATCAGAGGATGGTAGAGAAGGTGTTTGCAAAGTGGATACACAAGACGTTAGAGGTGTACGTGGATGACATGTTGGTGAAAAGCAAAGAAGCTAAAGTTTGGATAATACACTCCTTTAAAACCATAGAATATTTTCATGATAATGTGTTGAGTCGCGTACATGCAAGGGACGTTGAAGGAAAAGAAGTAATGAACCTAGCAAAGATATCAAAGCTCGCAGAATGGCAGAAGAAACCAATCACATTCAGTGCAGTAGAAGTAGTTGGAGGAGGCGAACTTCACGAGAGTCCCCAGGTGCTTAAATTGGATTTAGTACCAAGCGAAAAGCCGGATATGAAAGAAGATGAAGACGATGTCACTTGGGCGATAAACAGAATACTAATTGACTATGAGAGATATGTCGACATTTTGTTCTATCACACCTACAAGACTATGGGAGGAAAAGATGAATATTTAATTCCTTAGACTTACAAGATATACGGTTTTAATGGGATAGCTAATAACCAAAAGGAGAAGTTACTATGTGAATTCCTCTAAAATAATCTCTACAAAAATAAAGTTTTGTGTTGTGGATGTTGAATATCCATATAATGCATTAATCGGAAGACCGTGGTTACACATCATACTAGGTGTGGCTTCCACATATCATCAGTGTATTAAGTTCCCCTTACCCCAAGGCGTAGAAATTATAAAAGGAGATACTAACGAAGCGAAAACATGTAACGAAATTGACATGGAGATAAGGCAAGTTCGAGCGAATAAAAGAAGAAATTGGAAGCGTGATGCAGAAGAAGCCAAGAGATGCGAAAGATTGATTGTAAACTCCATAGAAAATGAAGCAAAAGTTGATTGTTACCATGAAGGCGAGAAATCATCAAAGGAAGAAGGTACTGGGATGGAAATGGAAAATTAGAAGGGTACTTCAGATGGTGAACTTCGCATGAAAATTATAATGAGACATGTGTGCGCGAATAAATCAAAAAGGGGAAGGTTTCAGCCAGGGGAATTGGTTATGAGAGAACTACCACAATTTCACAAGCAAGGAAGAAAAAAAAATGGGAGAGAAGTATGGGCTAGACCTTATGAGGTGAAGAAGTATGTTGGAGATGGGTGGTACAAATTAATGGAGAGAGATGGGAGAAACATGGAGAAAATGGAGAGTAGGCTTTATCACAAGAAGTACCTGAAACAATATTACAACTAGGATGCATGAAACGGATGAAGAAGAGGAAGCGATAAATTTTTGATATATTATTAATAGAAACTTAGTGTGTGCGAATAAAGGAGAAAGAAAATTAGTATTGTACAATAAAAAAAATAGTTAATGAAAAGATTTTGCTTCTTTCTCTTCTGTCTTTTGCTGTTTATTATCAACTCCTTGTCTCCCCTAAAGAGACTCATTATGTCTAGAAGAAATTCTCCTTTATGATCGCAGAGGCGGTAAGGTTCCATCTCCTTTTTTGTTTCTTATTCTTTAATTTTATTGTCGGTGACTTATTTCGTCTTTCCTAACTTTTTTATAGTTCTTGTTTGGTTATTAATGGTTCTTGCCATTGCTCCGTGACTTCCCTATTTTTGTTTTCACAGGGATTTCACCCTTCTTTCTGTTATTAACCTCTATTCTGTTTGGCTTTATCAGCGCTGGAAATAGGCCGGTGATGAATACAAGTACCAACCGATCTTCCATTATGTCCGATGCTGATTTTTTGGATATCGTGAAGACCAAATATGTTCTTCAAAAGTTTGATGTGAGTTTTGCTACGCTGGAGGTCCAGACCGGAGCTCTGTCTCAGCAAATATTCGACGAGAACCCCTGTGGTCCTAACGAAATCATTGTTGCGGCTGGTCAGTTAAAGGCTGGTCTCCTTCTTCCTCTGTCTTTCCCGCTTGACTCCTTCCAGTATGAGGCTTTTGCTCTGCTTAACCCTCAGCGAGCGATCTTTCAGCCGAATGGTAATTTTTATATGATCATGCGAGAATGTAATCATCGAAGCCTAGGTAAAGTGACTGATCACGAGCTGAATCAATTTGTGCCCGAGCAGAGAGATATTTACTTGTCCAAGTCCTTCGTGGCCAAATACTGGTGTCAGCATTCTGACACTTATGATGGTTTTGGGGTTGGAATTTCTAGGACTCGGAAGCCTCTCGAAGGTCCTACTCTTATACTTGATTTGGATCATCTACACGCTACTCAGTTGACGCTTTGTAAAACACATGATCCCAAGTGGTGTGTTGCTCCTCTCCGAATTGTAGGGCCTTATATTTATGGTTGGAACGAGATCAGCGATGTTCTCCCAGGTGTTCCCGAGGAGCATGCCCATTTTCCGGTTTATAATCCATGGGTGCTTAAATGGATTGCCCCTTGTATGCGTTCTTCTACCCGAGGTGCTGAGGATGCTAAGGTATGAAATATTATTATTTTACTAATATATATATATGTATACATCTTGCCCCTGTTTAATTCCTTAGCATTTTATGTTGACGTAATCGTGTGCACAGAGGAGGAGGGTTACTGATGGTTCTGGGCCATCCACTGCTCCCGTGCCAGAGGAACCTTCTCTTGGCGTCTATGTGGACGGGCTTTTTAAAGAGCGTGATTTAGTGGGTCTTGGGGATTCGTTCTTTGATGATCTTGACCAGGCCTTATAGGACCAGCCCACTAATGCTGTTATTACCGTTCCGATCTCTGGCTCGGGGATGCCCCAGGCGAATATTCCCGCTGAGAGGAGCAACTTCCCGGTGAGAGTGTGCGGGATGGTAATACATTAGGTGTTCAGAGTGCTTTTGATGGTGGTTTCCCATATGTTGTCTTAGGTCCTTCGGATTCGTCTTCCTTCGCCTTTGATGACGGGTCCGAGTCTATGAAGCTGTTATGCTCGGAACCGTATGCTCGGATGAGCGAGGACGAGCAAGCTCGTATTTTAACCTCGCTGCCAAAGGCTTCTCAGCAACATATTGTGTTAGCGGTATATATGTATTGAGATTGAAACATTGTCCTTCCTTTGGCTTTCCCAGTTGATATTATTCTAATATAGATATGGTGCGTATTTTGTTAGAGAAACAACATTCTCATTGGAATGCTATCTGAGACTCGTGTAGCTAGGAGACGAGCCCGATATGCTGATCCCGAGATTCAGAACTTGTGCCTTGCTGTTGACATGGCACAGGAGGAGAACCGTTCCCTTCGAGAAGATAAGAGGTAATTAGAAGGTATTTTTACTACTCCCTCTTGTGTGATGTCCTTTTTATGGTAGGAATTTTAGATTTCTGAAGTAGTCCCCTCTATTGGTGGCCACCATCAAACGCTCGGAGGAGAAGTTAAACGATACCGTTCATAGGTATGCTAGGGAAATATGAAATTGGAAGCTCGATGTGAGTTCTCGTCAGTGCAAAATTGATGCCTTAGAAAATGAAAATGGTTTTCTTCGGGAGGACATAAACGTTCATCGCGATCACATCGTCGATCTTCGGTTAATGCTTGATAAGGCTAATCAAGTAGTTGTGGGTCAGATGGGTGACATCAATCTTTTTCGAAGTCAGAAAGATAAGCTGATTGAATGGAAATCCGATCATATGCCATTATTATCCCAAGATGAAGTTGATAGGGAAGAGTTGATGCGTCTTAAACGTGATTTCGTTCGTTTTGAAAAAGAGCGTGATAGGAATCTTTTATCATGCCCGGCCGGAGATGCGTCTGTAAATCTTGCAGAGGCACAGATTAGTGCCCTAGATAACCAAAAGTCCCAAGTGGAACATACCTTAGCCTCTATGTTGGTTGATCACGAAGGTTGCCCATTAGTAGTTTCTAAATTTTATAAAACTCATGCCTTCTCAGGTGGAATATGTCGTATTGACTTTTATTTTTCTCCTTCTTGCAGTAGCTCGTCAACGTATCGCCGAGCTGGAGAAGCAGTTAGAGGAGACAAGGTTTGCCAAACAAGGTCTAGATGAGGAGCTCAACTTGTTGGTCAATACCCACGAGGAGGATATGGAGGACGAACGTGCTGATAAAAACCAGAAGCTTAGTGACCTTCGTGATGAGTATAAGCTTTTGATTACTAAAGCCTGCAAAGCTGCAGTTCTTCGTGAACGTCAAATGGTTGCTACGACTGCAAGCTCGGCGACTCGCACTCCATCAGTTCAACTCGGTCCTGGGCAAGTTGCTTCTGTAGTTCACGAGGTGGAGGATCGGGTGGAACGTGATCAAGGAACGAGTGATCGGATGGAGCTCGATCAAGGCGCAGGAGATCAAATAGAAATCGAGAAGGGTACTGGTGATCAGCAAGAGGATTGAGCATTTGCGCTTTTATGGTTCTTTTTCTTTTTGACATCTTTTGAGTATGGTTTTGTATTTCAAACTGTTTTCATGGAAAATACTGTTTGGTGTGTAAGTCCTCCTTTGTTTATGGAGGCATAGTTAGTTTAGACGTTATTTACGTAAGTCATCAATTATGGGAGGCGGTTCTTACTTTTACGCCTTATGCCATGATGGTGTTCAAAGTAACGCCCTTTGGCTATGTTGTGTGTTGGTTTAATTTTTGTTGACTATTTGGGAGATTATGTGCCAGCTATGAGTCCAACCGTGGTTGACGAAGCCAGGGAGTGATCAGTTCCCTAATTGGATGGGCAATCTCTTATGGTGTTGGTAATAAAGCGTGGTAACTTTTCCTATTTGCCCTTATTATGATGATGCCTTTATTGGCTTATATTTAATAGTATCCTGTATAGGTTATACTTTCCCCTGGGTTGTTGGTCAGTTGTCTGAGCCATCTTTTGTTCAACCATCGTTTGGAGGGTGATACCTCAGTCAAGTGATTCTTCCCTTAGCCTAAGGTTAGTACTTTTATTCTGAGTATCTCCGGTTATGGCAGGACATCACCCTATTTCTAGATCGTGATGGCATTACCATAGGTATATATCCGTATTAGGTATCTTAGGGTGTCCCGCGCGTCATCATGCCTTATTTGTCCAGATAGCATTGCCTTAGGTCTGTGTCCGTATTGGGAAGCTTAGGTATGTACCCGCATCATTCGATGTGGAATGGAAGGTATGTATAGCACCATGCCATAATCTTGATGGGATTTTTTGGATATGCAAATATGTAAATGGTGAAAAAATATAAGACAATTAAGTAAAAAAACTAAAAATAGCTAGTGCGGAAAAGAAATAAAAATAAAAACAACGAATATTAAAGGGATTTAAGAATGATCATGTAAAAAGTATAATTTTATTACTCTCAAAATAGGGTCGTGGACCCTTGTTACATTTTAGTAAGGTATGAAAACCTTATGACGTGAGGATTCTAATCCTAGTTCTTCGTCATGCTATATTAATTGATAAGCTTTCCTCGATATTGAGTAACCAGTCGTCTCGGAGAGGGTATCCTCCTTTCCGAGGTATCATTTATCGGAGTCACGTGTCTTGGCGAGTGTTATGTCCGAGTTAAGGTTATTATTGACATCCTCGGATTGTACTGTCGTGGTCGCTTGAGGCTTCTGGATGAAGGGGAAGATCATTCGCTTTGACCCAGGTCGTGCATTTCTGAATGCCCATAGCGCATTTCGTAACTGATTACTCGTATAACTTATTGCGCACCATGTTGGAAATTGCCTCGTTGGGATACTTCTGTAACCTTTCAGAGGTGAAGAGAGCTTCGCGGTCCTGGACTGTAGTTCTAGTCTGGGTATGACTTCTACTAGATGACCAACATCAGGGATTGGAAGGTTTTCATTCATGCAGTCTTTATCAAAAATTTGATCGGTTGTCAGCCGACACAAATATAATTCACACTTTTTTACTACTCAAAATATAAATATAGCAAGGGCAAGAAAGGATCGATCCGACAGAGAGGTCTTGGTTGTAAAAATATTTTCGGTTCCTTATATAAAACACCGGGGGTTTTCTAATTTTTATATACTAAAAGTAAAGTAAAAGCAAACAAAGAAAAAGTAAAGCACACAAATCAAGGTAGTGATAATATTGGTTAAGGATTCATCTTCATTCACAAATATGTTTTCTTTACAATAACTAGAATTGATATTTAATCTCTACGTTTATCAAAAGCCCTAGAATATCTTGATCGCAAGAATATCCCGCAAATCTCCTTTTGTTATCAACAAACACATTAAAATATGTGAGTATGAGTTATATCTAAGAGAACAACCTAACGTGTAAAAGCATTAATCAAGTTTAATTCCCTAGATGGATTAATTTCTATGAAATCAGGCCAATCAAAGCAATCGAACGTGGAAAACGCACTAATTCAATTTAACAAAGGTTACGATTCACATATGATCATAAGAATATATCACTGCTACAAACTATAATCATATTTATGCTACTTGTATTCAAGGAATATCACGTTTACGTATAATAAACCCTAAACTAGCAATAGATGTGATTAGAAGTTCTACCAATTTGCCACTTGACAAAACAATCAATCAAATCATGTAACTATATTTTCAGAGAATCATAAGCGATAAAGTATGGAGACAAAACTAATTTATCATATCAAAAACCATATTATGTGAAATCCAACTATTCCATAACCAATAATAAAACTCTAGCTCATGTTCATGGAGTTCATAACAAGAAGAAAGAGAAACCCTATCATGTTTCTAAACCCTAGAACAAAGTAGTAGAAGAGATGATATTAGATATGTGCCTAGGCTTCCCTATATATAGAGTTTTGTAACCTCCTCTTTAAGAAAACTAGGAAACCTAGAAAAAATAGGAAAGTGCACCTCCTTAGAATTATGTCTCGTGCATCAAATCCCGGACAAAATATCTTGCCAAACTCTGGCCAAAAACTCACGGCCAAAACTGGTCAAAATCCCAAAGTCACGGCCAAATAGCCTGGAACAGTTGTGCCCTTAATAGCCTATTGGGCTCAACTCATCTAATCTAGCCGGCCCATTTCTCGTTCGCATATAAATTGGCTGAAATAGCCAAGTGGGCTTGCAAATCCAGCCTATTATCTCTGTCACTGGCAGCAACTCCATCGGGTTTTCTCGTTCATTCCTTGCTTCAATCCATTCTCAGCATAACTCTTCTCTACCCTGACTCAGCTAAACTCCAAACATCTCGAGTTATCCACGTTGGAGCTCTCATCTTCTCACTGCCATCTATGGTACTGCCATCATAGCAGCAGCAAAAGCCCAGACCATCATAGAAGCAGCAAATTATTCTCCACTCCAAGCCATCAGTAGCATCACCATGCTGTCGTCACTATGGCAGCAGCCAAGTTCATCCCCGTTCCATCCTTCCCGACAGCATTGCCAATACACCTCCACTGTCTGTTGTCCTTGCCCATTGATGTACTCGTGAAACGCAGCCAACTTCATCATAGACTGCCAATAGAAGCAGCTTCATTCTTCATCACTGTCTGCATTCCACCATCAGTCCACAGTTCACTCCATCCCCGTCGACAACCAATAATAGCAGCATATCCCTGTCATTCTAAGCACTCATGTCCGATCTCCATGGAAATCTCACAATTCCAGCATCCAATGTCCGTGTCTAGCCATCAGCAGCAGCAACACCTCAGCTCGACTGCCAGCTACTCTCATTGCCATCGATCATTCAGCATGGCTTTATTCCACTTTCTCTATCAAAGGATGTTGTTTCCTTAGCTCACTGCCAATGTCATCACGGACCATCCACTATTCCATATCAACCTTATCCATCATTCATATACATCGCTGCCAACAACAGTAGTGCCTTGAACGACAGCAGCCAATCCCTCCATACCATCATCGCAGCCTTCCGAGCAACATCTCAACTTCTCCATTGCTTATTCTCGACAGAAGCCTGCCGAGTTCTTCATAACTCCATCGAACTTACTTCCCTGTCCATCACCTACCGGCAAAACCAACATATCGTCATTTCAGTTTAATTCAACAGCCACCAGTATTCACTGCCAACTTCTGATCAAAACCTAGCCAACAGAATCACCATTCCTCATTTGCACCTGAGCATCACCAGAACCATTTCCCTCCATTATCACTGACCTCCAATAATTCGAGCTCAACCCATCTCAGATCCGTTGAATCCTATATCTTCTCAAACCCCATCAAGACAACACAGATTCTATCAATTCTCCTTTCGATTCTTCATCTGCATCTGTGCTCGAGTTCATCTCCACCAATCGAACCCACTTGCTTCCAAATCTTCCTGATTCCTCGATCCCTTCTCTGAATTTTTGTATTCTCTCGGACAGCAGCCAATTTTCTTCTCAATTTCAGGGAAGTGGTGAATGAGAAACTAGTTTCTCAAATTTAGGGTTATAAAATTGGGCCGGCTATTGACAGCCTACCAATTCTGATAAGGGATAGCCAAATTGGCAGCCCCTTAACCTTGGCTCAACTACTACTAGTATTTGTCTGTGAAATGACCTTTATGCAGTTTTCGCTCCAAATGGCTAATTTCTCCTTCTTTTGCTCCATACGACTCCAAAGCACCTAATAACTCAAAAACACGCATAAGATACGTAATTTACATGAAAACTCGCAAAGAAAGCATAAATACTAGATATAAAATTAGGTGTTTATCACACCTATCAATCGTTATGGGGTTCTGTTTCTCCCCATTTAAAAGTTGTCGTGCTGGGAAAATTCCTTGATCCGAGCGTTTCTGCCTGTGCGTTTTGGGCTGACCAACATCCGTGCTGACCAACATCAGGAATTCGTATTTGGGTTAGTTTTTCCTTCTTGGGTGTGCGTCAGAGATTCTTTATTATGAGATCTCGATTGTTCTCTGGTTTGTCGTCAAGCGGTTCCTTATTGAGTGTTAATGTAGGTGTCTCCAACCATTTTGTAAAGTGGTTTTTGGTTCCGAATAAGAATTCAGGGTATTTCATGCTTGACCGAGGGGGATCGCCTGTGTTCTGGCCCTGTTTGATTCGTGGCCAGGGTGTTAAACTAGGTTTATGTCCATTATCTCCTTTTTTGGGGTAGATCTGAGCGTAGCCCGAGCGTCTGTCCAATTGAGACGGTAATAGAAGCCAGTCGGTTGAATCCTGTCTTTCTCCTTTGGGGAGGTACTGTGGCTGCCACAAGGACCTTGGCGAAGGGTTGGCATTGCCTAGTGTTTTGATTGTCATCATGGCGTAGGTGCTATCGTTGGCCTGGTTGGTATTGCGCTTGGCTCTTTTCTCATTGTGTTGTCCATCCATGTCATAACAGTATTTGGCTTCTCCTGAGTCACCCACTGTTTCCGTGATTCCGTCAGGAGTGGGGAATCTTAGCCTTTGGTGGTATGTAGAAGCCACTCCTTTGATTCCATGGATCCATGACCTCCAAATTATGGTGTATATGGCAAGATTACGTCTACAACACAGAAGGTAGTTAAGGTAAGTATTTTCCCTACTCTAATCTCCAACGTGATTTCGCCTCTTGGTCATGTTGACGAGCCATAGAAGCCGAATATATTATAGGTCGACGGAATCAAATATTCATCTCGGAGACCCATTTGTTTGAATGTTTAGTAGAACAAGATCTCGACGGAGCTCCCTCCATCTATTAGGATATTAGGCATCGCCCAGGGTAGTATCCTTGTTATTTACTCCTCTCCCTCTTGCTCGGGGAGCGCGATGGCCATTGTAACCATCAAAAGATCATTGTGGTTACGCCCCTCATATGGTGCTTCCGAAGATGAGAAGCTAATAGGTATTTTCATCCACTCCTTAATTGGAGGTTCTTTTGTTACACTAAAAACCTCATTGCCTTTGAAGTCTCTCTTGTGGATTCTCCCTGTAATGCCTCCTTCGGGTGTAGTGGTAGATGAGTGCGATATCGTGTTGTACCCCAGATATTGTGCCTCGCGTGGTATTTCCACACGATGGACTGGTGCCCCTATAGTGGGTTGAATCGTTGGTTGCGTGACATACTCCTGAAGTTCACCTTCATTTATCATTGCTTGTATCATCTTCTTCAGATCTCTGCAAGAATTTGTGGTATGGCTGTGAAATTGGTGGAATTCGCAAAAATCAGTGCGGTTCTTTGCCTGCTCTGGTTGTTGGCCTCGGTTCCATGTATATGTCACCTTGTATTTCCCCTCGATCTTTTTTAAGACCTCGGCTTTGGGAACACTTAGATTTGTGTAGACATGGTCTACGAATTTTTCCTTCTTACTTCGGGTTTGATCTCTCCCTTTCCATCCTCCACTCCGATGTTTATCGAACTGGGCATCGCCGTTGTTGGATCGTCCCTGAGGGTATTGTGGTTCTACCAAATTTTCACCTCGGGTAGCTCCTTTGAATAATTTGTCATAAGTGCCGTCTTGTAGTTCTTCTAGAGCTATGTAATCCTCTTGGATTTCCCTTAATTTTCTTAAATTAGTTGGTGGGGTTTCGTACATGCGAAAAAACATCAGATCCGTCTTTCTCAGGCTATTTTTGAAGCCTAAAATTGCATAGGCCTCTGGGACCCTTCCGATTTCAGCACATATTTTCCTCCATCGGGTCACTAGTGATCGAAGTGATTCATTTGGTCCTCGGCCTAATTGAAACAGTGTATCGATCTCTGGCTTGACCCTACTATTATGTATTTATGCTTCCAAGAATAACTCGTATAGGTGGGCAAAGGACCTGACCGACTCCTTCAAGAGGTTATTGAACCATATTAAGGCTTCGTCTTTAAGACTAGCGGGGAAGAATCTACACATTACTACATCATAATGGCTCCACTGTGTCAGCGTTATTCGATACGATCTAAGATGTTCTATAGCATCGCATGTCTCGTTAAAGGGAGTTATGAATGTTGGGAGCGAGCATTTCTTCGGGAAGGGCTGAGCTAATAAGTGCATTGCTAGAGGATATTTCCTTGCCTCTTGCAT
This sequence comes from Papaver bracteatum, assembly GCA_023529315.1. Taxonomy (NCBI): domain Eukaryota; kingdom Viridiplantae; phylum Streptophyta; class Magnoliopsida; order Ranunculales; family Papaveraceae; genus Papaver; species Papaver bracteatum. The sequence goes on from JAJJWX010000122.1 coordinate 208,155, forward strand.
TACCTCCGCGAGCTTGTTGCTATCTTTTCTTCTGGTTACTTCCCTGCACATTGCTTCGAGCTGGCAGATTGGGTCCTGCAATTTGTCGTCTATGAGCCTTCCTTCGGCCTTCTTCGCCCTCCCTTGTGTTCTCTCGGGTGAGAAGGAAATTTCTGGCTGGCGATATCGTGATCGCATCGAATCCTCGTCCGATAGCTCTGCTTGGGAGACTATTTTGGAGGGAATAGGTTTCGATGCCTCGCCTTGGGTTAGTGATTACGAGTTTCTCGGACTCACAATTAATTTTTCCTCCATTTAATTTATTCTTTTCTCGTCGATGCTTAGGGTCAACATCGGATGATCATTCAGATGGGATGTCCTCTATCTCCAGTACTCCTCTGCTTTCCTTGGGAAAGCGGTCTGCCGTTTCCTCATTCGAGGTATCTGGAATATTGACCCTTTTGTCGTCCTGCAGTTTTTCAAATGGGCTTTCCTCCTCGGGAACTTCTTCCTCCGCGATACTGGGCATCTTGGTTTTTCACTTCAATCGTCGGTTTCTACGTTCTAGCCTTCTGTTAAGTTTTTCCAATTTTCTCATTCTTTCGTCCTGCGCTTCTTGAGCTTTCAGGAGGGATGTGAGTACACCCTTGGTATCATCCGAACTAGAATTACTAACATTCTTGAGATTATTATTTACTATCTTCCTTGGCAAACGATCCAACCCTCCTGGTTGAGTTAGATGAATATCATCTTGGCCTTAGAAGGGGTTTTCACCTCCCTCCGAGTTCCATCTAGTCCTGGCCGTCTGGTATGGTTCCGCCATTTTCGCCTTGGCTTGTATGAGATGAACGTCTTGTCACCATCGCCCTACCTGTGATTCATGCAATAATACTCAATTTGTCTTTTCTTTTTAGAAAAGTGGGACCCTAGTTTTGCAGGTCATGTGCAATTGCTAAGTCATAATTTGAATTGGACAAATAAGTACAAGAAGACTTTAAAGCAAATTTTGGAGACATGTGAAGATGTCAAAACATTCTCTTTCGTGTATAATACTTTTAGTGATGGAAAAAGGTGTTTCGTTGGTTTCTCTTCTCAAGAGAAAGTACCTATCTCCATGCGTCATGCTTATGCTAGAAAAAATCTAATCATGATGATGAAACATATCTTTCCATTTTTGGGAAGTATTTTTTCACCAACCCTTGATCTTTTGATTTCGAACAAACTTTGGGTTTGAAGAGTGTTTCTATACTCGTTAACCCCTCCTCTTGACTTAGAGTAGAATTTCTAGGAAGAAGATCATGAGTTGAATGGAGTTTTAAGTGAAAACGGAAAAGTTATTACTTTAAAGCTCACCTTTTTAACCTTCATAAGAATTTAATTTTCTTATGAGGTTTACCAGTGGAAATCTTCCCTGCTCGTTCATAGAGGAGATCGCTTAGGTGTTGAAGTTCTGGAAAATCCGTGTTCACACGATCTTCTACTCTCCTGAGCATCTTGAGGAAGATAGGAGCTATTTCTGAAAAATTGAAAGATCTTAAGAAAAAAAACTGGAAATACGTAGATCTGTAGATTCTTGAGGTTCTTCTAGACTACACATATCGTAGAGATCGTGTCGAGTCCGAGCTCAAATCTTGAATTTTTTGACAGAAATCTACCCAATGGTTTGAAAACCACCATTTTCAGAAAGATTTTGAACTTATATAGAGCTGTTGATAGGGAGGTAGATTATATCTTCATACCTCCCTGTTTCTAGCGACAAAATGTAACTGCATCTTTTCTGATGGTTACATCCAAATGAAGATAAATACTAAAACTTACTCTAACATTCAAGATTCAAAGATAAACAAGATGTAAAGAGCATGAAACTAAAGATTAACACAAGAATATAATGTGGTTCGGCCATGAAAACCTACATCCACGGGAAAGAATATAGTTTCTTTATTGATTATAAGGTCTTACCCTTGAAAGAGTTACAAATCTCACTTATATCTCTCACTCTTTATCTGTCTAGATATCTCTCTGGAATTCTCTGTAAAAAGACCATCTAAATAATACATGAGTTAACTTACCCATTTCCTGCTACATGGGTTGGTATTTATAGACAAACAATACTCGTGAAGGTCAGCCTCGTCGAGCTCTCGGAGTCATCATGCATCGTCTTCGCTTCTTCGGACTGGTTCTATACTATCCCTCGTGGTGGTATTCCGGGTTTTCCTCCGAGTTATCTCACCCTGTTCGTCCTCGTGCTTCTCCACTTACGAGTTATTGTATAGGTCTCCCGAGTTCTCTGCTATGACATAGACTGGCTCTCACTCCTTCTGATCCTTCATTAAATGCAGTGCTGCTTTTTAGACTTGACCGACTGAATCGATTAGACCAATCCTTCACACGCATCGTTCATGCGATGCTGGTGGCAGGTGCCTTGATTCAGACGAGATCATCTTTATGGAGAATGATTCGGTGCTCCTACCTTATCATCTCATCATGAATTCAAGCCTTGAGATGTTGACACGTGGCCATCGGGTATTTTACCCTCACAAAATATGTAGTATAAATAATTATGGCCAGGTTACACAAGGACAAAATATTTCTTGAAAAATTAAATACACAATTCGGAGTTCATATTTTTCCAAACTTAAAATTCATTTACAGTTGGGATATATTGGATTTCCTAACAATATGCTAGACTAATTTTAAAATCCATAATTGGACCAAATCTAAAATATTTATGCAATGATAGGCAACAAAAAAGAGTGGGTTTTTAGATTCTTACTTAATTGAACTAATTAGTAGCGAAGAATTGACAGTATTTAATCATCTTTGAAGAATAAAATGGAGGAAGAAAAAAAGACGATGGTGAAGAAGAAGATAGGAAGAGGCGACGATTTGATTTAGGTTTAGGTTTAGTTTTTGGTTTTGGTTTTGAGCTAATCATTTTTCTTCCGAATCGCAATCTTATGGAGATTTCTCCCATGAATTTTTAGTTTCTTCTTAAATTTTTCATTCCTTATTTGTTTCAGCATAGGTTATTTCATTTCCAAATATGAGATTTTATGAGAGAGACGATTTTTCAATATAGATTTAACATGATAAACATAAATGATTTTTAGGATTTGTTCGTGTAGATTTTCATTTTTTTCTCAAATCTTATCAATCCTCACCTGTCTCATCATAATTATATGTTTAGACGTTTAATATTGATAATTTGCGGGTTTGTTTGATTAATCTTTCGATACCAGATAAAATTTTGAAAACATAACTAATCTATTCAAATGAATTAATCATCATAAATTCACGCATCATTTTATCGTTGCTATAACAATTCTTCAAATTCATATTCATATTTATTCTCTTGCATTTGATTATTTGCATATCATTTTTAAGTATATGAATATGTTTATTATTCGTAGAATTACTAATTTATTGGTCAAAATGGTCTCATGTGTGAAAAATACAATGTGTCATTATATGAACTCTTTTTTTTTTTTTGTTAATGAATATATTTTTTATGGTGCAATATAATTTATTTACTAGTGCAATACTTGACTTTTCTTCCCTATAATGGATCCATCTTTGATCTCGAAGCTATGCTTAAAGGTTCCCACATGTTATCGAAACTCCGATCATGATCTCCCATCTGATCTTAGAGATGGCATATTTTCTTATTAGTGGTTCTGTGTGTACTTTTTTTAAATTCCATAGATTTATACCATACAGAAGAATGGATCCGGAAGCTGGTAACCCCACTCAAAGGGAAAGAGAAGATCACGATGTATTACATCGTCCAACTAGATCAGAGAGGTAAACACTTTGTTTCTTGCTCGATCTTCTAGATCGGGTGCTTGATTGTATGTTAAGTTGTACTCTTATTAGTCCATCGAAAAGAAGAAAAAAAAAGTTAGGCTAATGTAATTTCTTTTTTATTACAAAACGGAGGAACGCTAAAAACTTGTGGAGGAAATGACAAAAGATTCCATTAACAATTTGGATGATACCAACAAATTCGCAGCCATTGGAACCATGGTAGTTGTTGGATTAATCTTGACTTATTACCATAATCTCGATGGACATGATAGGTGCAATGTCGGACCTAAAGTTGTGAGGCAGATACTAAAATCTGGAGGTTGTTCTATAGTCTCCTTAGTTAGTTCATCAATTATTGCCATAATTACAAAAATTGTCGGAAGATCGTTCAGAAACAAGAACAATGATAAATTGAAGCATAGAACTTTAAGATTTGGGAATTTTCTAGCGGCTTCAGGTGCTGCTGTTGGAGTGTTGTTCTTGGGACTATATTTTGCAAAGTTATTTTAGGTTGAATTAGTTGCCAAAAGTTGTGGGAATGCATTTTCCACCTCCATGATCCATAGGTTTTGGACACGAGGAGTTGTGGGTTGTAGTTTTATTTTCCTTGCTGTCTTGTTTACACTTGTTAGACATTATCTCTTTCTTAGGGGATAGGGGGAATAATATAATGAGCTTTTATAAGTGACGATGCATTATAATTGTTAGGCATTAACTCTGTCTATCTCTTGTTTTCTATTTATATTGTGGTGCAATTTCTAAATGGAATGACTAATGAGTTTGAAGGATTTTGGGTGTTCCCTCTATTTTATCTGGGATAAAAATCATTTCTCATGACAAATATAGTAGTAGAAAGCAAACTATATACAATTTCAACATTTTTCAGTAGATTCCCCGAATGCTGTAATATTAGAAAAGTTTAATCATATTTGGGTCATCCACCTGTATTATATGCCACCAAACCAAGCTCCAGATTGCATCATCATTTCATTCTATCAATGGATGATCCCACTGATCATAAGTTCGGATTCCACAGAACTGCATTGAGATAAATCATGTGCAGTCCTAAAGTCCAGGTGTTCGTGTAGGGCAGCAACTTGAATTTTTATTCCAACAGTAAACAACCTTATAATTGCTGGCAATATGTGTTGTTAGTTCAATAAGGAACCAGGGACAGTTAAACTTCATAACAGAACAAAGCCATTTCGTGTTTCATTTTCAAGTCTCATTCATTCCCCCTTAGATTTTGTTATGCACGAAAACTTCATTCATTTTATCAACCATGATCTGGCTTCACAAGAAATATCCTCGGTTTGAGTCATTGGTTTTTTTTTTTGTGAATTTTGTGATATTCTATTGATCATTAATTCATGTATGTTCATGTAAAATTTGAATATGGTCTGAGTTTGTTATCATTGTGAATAGTATAATATAATATGCCTTCATTTAGTTTGTGTGCTTAATATATATGGTAATGATCTCCTGGTCCATTGATGAAGGTTATCCGTGTCAGATAAACGCTAGGTGGGTGTATGAACCATGGACAATCGTACTGTGAACTCATGTGTAAAATCTAATTGGATGATGTTTTGAATGTGAATTTCATGATTTTTTGGAAACCTTATTAGTATAGTGAACTCATTGGTTAAATTCTAGATTAGTAAATGATTGATTTGGTTATTTAGACTAGGATTAATAGAGTTAGCACACTGTGGTTCCTTATTATACATAATAGAATACAAAGATACATGTATAGTTTTTTTTGTATTCATTCAATGGAAGTCGTGATCGGTCAATATATCCATAAAAGCGGTAAACAAGGTTAAACCAACTAACCATCTTGTTTTTGTTGACAGAAAAATAGAAATTTTATAAGAAAGGAATCAAGCCACTGGAAAAATGAAAAAATAAAACAAAACAAAACAAATAGGAAGAGGAAGATGAAGATGAAATAAAAACAAAACCAAAATATAATTATGCAGATGTATTTTTCATAACATTTCAATTACAAATGCGAATTGATAGACTAAAATCTGATAAAATATCAGTGTTAGTGTTCCAAGTAGACAACAATAACTTAACCTCGATAATAATCTTCTTAAAGATTCTATTCACATTGTTAAACATCATGTTGTTTCTTTCTTCAAGATCCACAAATGTAGGCAGAGTGACCAGATTAAAAGGTGTCTCTATTGGAAATTGCACTAAAAGAGAGGATGAAAAACTATTAGATATGTTGTGCATCCGAATTCAAGGATCTAAAAGATTTCTTTTAGAAAATTATTTCGACGTCCCCAATCAAATTGGCGATTATAACGGATATGTGAAAAAACGCCTTCAGGATACAATGAAGCCATATAACAACGTAATTAGATTCAAGGCTTGTACCCATTGATCCTACTAAGAACGCACGAGAATAAGTTTCTGATAATGCTTAGAGAAAATTGAAAATCGAAGAGTTTTTAATGTGTTTGAATGAGAGAACATCTTCACTACTTATAGAAGAACTCATGTCTACTAGAGATGCCTCTTATTCACCAAAATACTCCTTTTCAAGAGGCATGAATAGTAACTTATGGTTGGAGAACCATTTGTTCAATTTTGAACAAGATTTGGATACACTAGTGGAAAATGCAATAAAAAAGTCTGCCAAAAAAACACTTAAAATCACTAAATAGGACTATTTCTGGGGGCCCTAATATTGTAGTCTTATTTCTCAAAACGACTACCCCTGAGACTCCTTGAATCTTTTCAGTTAAGACTGGCTTCAAAAGTCTATTAATAATTACAGATACACACTGTCATTTTGCTGGATCCCATTTATAAAATTTTTTTTGATTGATTAGGACAATTCAGCTGAATCTTAGACTAGAATCAAATATAATAACGAAGAACAGGAATTTTAATATACATTAAATTAAAAACCCAATTCAGTACATACTACTTCAACGAAGAACAAACACCCAAGTTCCAGATTTGTTTCTTTGATGATTTTTTTTGTTATTAACATAAGTAACAGAAAAACTACGAGAAAAAAAAATAACAAAAAATTTCCCATATTATATGCTTCATAAGATCCTTTAAGCTATTCCTTGCTCCACCATTAAGAACCTCATAGGAAGTATTTCCTCATTTCAGCTAGCTTCCTTTTCTGCAATGGAAACCTATTTCTTCATTAGGTATCTAGATAACAGAAACAACATGAATTCATTCTGAACGACAAGTATTCAGTTCACATTATGTAAACGCAAAGAGAAGTGATCAAACTGGTTTTGATCTTCTTAGGCCCGTTTTACTCTTATCCCCTATAGAGTTTAGGTCGTCCTAGTTCAATATCATCTAAAAGTTGTTACATGTGGTTCTACTTTTACAATGTAGAAGAATCTGAACCAGAATCAGATGAAAGGAATTTTGTAAACCACTGTATTGTTTTACATTCAAGTTGCACTATGTAAGAGAGGGTGTAGAAATTACATTGCAGCTAATGAAACTTTCCCATTAGAATGAAAGAAAACCTCATACAAAATAAATTCCGCCAGTTTGTGCTTATTCTCGTTGTGGAATTCCAACTAAACTGCCAAAGTTATACAATGTTTTTCAATTAGACAATAAATGAAGTGTCTAGTTCAGCCAACTTATAAGTTGATGCAATTCAATAGCATCAATAGTAGCAATGTCTACACAAAATACTTACAAAGTGGTTATCTTTGACAAGATCTTACAATTGCATTAACATTTTGCCGCAACCACATATCCATAGATTTATCTCTCGTGTTTCTGGAACAAACCAAAAGATAAAAACATTATGAATAAAAACAATACCTATAATTACTAACATTACAAAAGCTAAGAGGTGATTCACAATGAACAAGATGCGGATAGACTTTGCAACTGTCGGTAATTCAGCTCCTACCCTCAATAAACTAGTACCTAATATACACTGGACGGTTGTCATAAATTCACTTCATTATATATAATATTATTCAAAGAAACATCAATGTGACAAGAACTGATTTTGGTGGCTTGTAACTTTGAACGCGTCCTTGTGGCGTCTGAACTGCAGAAAAAACAGAACAACTTTAAGTAATTTCAAATAAGCCAGCAATACAATGATCTTGAAACACATCTACATGGTACATCTATGAAAGGCATTGGGTTTTGCCTCAAGTCCAACCTATTTTCAGTTCCCATGAAAACCGTGTAAAAATATGCGTTTGGAAAATTCTTTGCTATCAGTTGGATACTGCCAGTCAATAATAGCAAAAACATAAGTGGTCAACATTCTAAAGAAACTCTATTAAATTAACCAGGTGAAAGGTAGATTAATCCAGAATATCAGACCAGCAAGTTTTAAGAAATGTAAAATCAAATCTTAATGCATCCAGATCAACTTAACCAACCACTTCGACATCCTTTAAAGAAAATTGAGACCCTTAAGTAACACCACTAAGTGCTAACTCAGCATGCGGAGGTACAACACTACAAAAGATAAAACACCAATGATAAATACAGGGAATACCCAAAAGAATTCGAACGAAACCAATATACTGTAACACGTGTCGATCTTAACAAAAATTTAGAAACCATTCTTATGTGGTTATTTCACCAAGTCAATGTTACAATATAGGAAGGGAGATACCTGATTAAAATGTTATTGTAGCTTCTCATTTGTAAAATTGATGCAGAACTGCTCATGCTCAAAACTGTGACACTGAACATATGCTAGAGTGAGAAGTTAGTTTATCAAAAGTCACTAAACTTTCAAACTTAGTCTATTTTTTGATTGTCGCAAGATGATGTAATCTTATACTTCTATGTACTTAAGTTTCAACCACCCAACCCCCATTAAATAAACTATAAATTCTTAATGCTTCATTATACTAATGTCAAGGAGAGATGAACTTGCACTGAAAACATTCGCTAAAGAACAATCAATAACCATGTTTGGGAAAGGTTCCCATGCCTCAAATTCAGTGACATCAAAGATTATTAAGTTACAAAATGATGTAGCGGCCTGAAATACACTTTGAAATTACAAGGAAACCATACAAAAATCCACAATAAATAATTAATCTTTAGTCTGTATAAACCCTTGTAAACAAAAAACAACCCCGATTTTTTAATTTTCGAAAGGATTACTCATAAACCTGAACCCATCTTAATACAAACAAGAAATACATAAAAAAGCGATAGTAGCTAAAATTTACAAATAAAATAGATATACAAAGCATATGGACTTACAAGTCTCTTAAGTAAATCTGTAAACCAAACATATATATTAGTCGTTGATTAATCAATAGTAAACATAATTATAACGTGTAATCAGTAGTAACGAATGGATCTTTTAACAACAACAAGTTCAGTATCAACTCTCTGTAGTGAAACTCTAGAAACCAATCATCCGAACCCTAAATATCAAACCAATACAAAACCAAAATCAAACCACATCAGACCAACACATATAAATCAATTGAAAAAATAAAAAAAACCATGAAAACAGTGTTAACTTGAGCAATACCATGTGAATCATGAAATTAATACCAATCTATGATGCAATTGAACCCTTATTTATGAAGTTGCAGATGATTCCTCAACTTAAAACTAAAAGGAACATACAAAAAAAAATTGGGTCAAAGATAACAATAGAATTATCATTATTTTCCGAATTAGATTTAGGGGTTCTGTTTCTTACACTAGGAGAAGAGATATTTAACCCACTTGAGGAGTTCTCTTGTAGGGGAAAATAGAAAACGAGACATCTTACTGCATAATCGGGATAATAGGAAGAAAAATCAAAATCGTTAATAAAACAAAAGTCTATCAAATCTATGAAACAAGAACAAGATTGATATTACCATGATGATTTCAAGAGAAAAGTAAGTAGATCTTGGGTTACAATGTTTGTTTTTGATTTCGACTGATACATGGGTTTTGATTTTGAGGTAGGGTTTTCGATTTATGCTGAATGATTGGGTTGTTTGGGTTGGTTCTGATCTAGCCTCGCGATTCATCATGATGAGAACAAATTTGATTCATGATTTCATAGCATGATTCAAATGAAAGGTGAGAACTCAGAGAGATATAAAAAGAAGATTGTTTGGGTAGATCAGAGATAGATAGAAAATGAACAAAGACAGAGTTCCGGGACTATGTAAAAGGGGATCTATTTTTATTACTAAAATACTATCTTATATTACGTCTTCCATAGGAATTCGATTTACTTTTCCGTGTGAAACGTCTACTATTGGAAGCTCAATATCTTAAGAGATCTCCTGGAAGTCGTTTTTATAAAGCCCAAACAAACTCAAAAAACCCATTTTCCACTAGTGATAGGTTTTATGAATATACCATAAAAAATTTACTAGAAGATGTCTCACACTATATTTGAAAATATCCAACATCTTCCCCTTATTTTAAAAAATCATAATTAAAACATAAAGTAAAGTAAAAATCTTCAAAAATTTAAGTGGTTCGCATTATTCAAGTGACTGCCTAACGTACCCGAGTGAGATAAAGCATACATAGTTCAATTTAAGTTGAGACAAAGAATAATTGTAGAAATCAATACATAAATGATATGTATATTTTTGGTTTGAACCCTCGTTTCGTGTAAAAAATTCAAAACCTGGTAAAACAATTCTTTAACCAAGTATCCTTTACGATAAAGTCAAATTTTACACATATTGACTTCGGAGAATAATGTATTCTGTAGTTCTTCATCGATTTTCTTGTCAAACATCAGGTATTTTTCATTCAATAATTGGGTGTCGTTATTGGAACGAAGTTGTTGGTCCAGCTAGAATTCTAAAATGGAACAACAAGTGACCTGTCGCCTGACATCAAGTGACATGTTGCTCCCTGTCAATTATTGCATGCTACTTGACACTTTTTGGAAGGTTTTTCCGATGTAACTTGCCTTTCCATTTTCCATTCCAAATTTTACCTGCCAACAATTCGAAAGGATTAACCATCATTTCTAAAGGACCACTTTGTTCTTAAGAAAACTAAAAAGAGACCATGTTTCTAGTGTACTATTACCACACCCATTTTTCAAATTTTCTACACTAAGAAACCCACGCCCAGAAAAACTCCGGAGCGCACCCATTTTCTACCAGAAAATATCTCCCAAACCCATAGTTTTTGAAATTATGTTTCGGTCTTTTTTTTTCTTCTTCTTCTCCAATTCGTATCTACATAAACCAAATCTCGCTTGATAAGAAAAAAACTGAGTTTGATCTTATTTCTCTCTTCTTTTATCTTAGTTCTTCTTTGGATCTTCAATTTACAGGTAAATCTCAACATCTTCATATTTTGTAAACCCTAAATATACAATTCAGTCTTTAAATCTTTTGAATCTAAATAAATATACAATGTTAGGGTTAGTATGAATTTTTTCTGCAGAGGTAGTAAACAATATTGCAGGTGTATAAGTATTATTACAGGTGCATATCTCAACATCTTCGTAATATTGCAGGTGCATAACCCAATTTCAACATTGCGGAGGCAGAGAAATTCATGAGATGTGACTGAAAATGTGAAAGGACTGAAGCCGAGAGTCCGTTTTTGAGTCTACATGGTGACGTGTACACATGTATACAACTGTTACTGAGTCCCACCTTAATGATATTATCGCAGGAACTGAAAATAGTAGGACCTACCAAGGAAAGCATGCCCTGAAAGGATAAAATGCACTTTTAAAAAACTGGACTCCACAAACAAGTACTTTGGAGTTGATAACTTCATAATGATTGAATAATATGTCATGCAGCTATGAAAATTATTGCATAACCTGTTATGCATCTATAAAAGTTGTTGCATAACATGTTATGCATTCCCGAAAGTGGTTGCATATCACATTATGCAACTATTATTTTAGGTGCATGACAAGTTATGCACCGTTTTTTTTTTTTTTTTTTTTGCATAACATGTTATGCAACTATTTTTTTGTTAGTATTGAAACCAACAAAAAAAAAGGCAATAAGACATGTTATGCACCTAAAATAATATCTGCATAACACATATTATGCAGTCGAGAAAATGGATGCACAAAGCATTATGCAACCATATTTTTGTAAGCACTGAATTAAAAAAACTGATGCATAATCTTTTATGCATCCAAGGAAATGGAGAATTAAAATATGGTTGCATAAAGTTTATGCATCTTTTGTTGCGTCTGCATAATGTGTTATATATCGTTTTTGGTGGCTGCATAATGGTTATGTATCAAGTTTCTGAAAAAATTTCCTAGATTGAAGATCACCTCCGATATTTTTGCGAAAAACAAAAATTTGATATTGTAGTTTGTACTCGTTGTGTAGCTCTCTTTAAAAAGATTTCCAACGATATTAATTTTGTAAAATTCCAAAGCGCGATTTTTTAGATATTTTATATCCAAGTTGTAATGCAGACATTTTTCATAATTTCATATAAATATGGGTGTCAGAGAAACTAAAATTAATCTTGGGCCTGAGAATAACAATATTAATTTTTTTGGGCCATAACCTAATTTCCCCGTGTAAGAAGGTGGTATAGAAAGAAATTGGGCCGATTTGCAACATTGCTAATATGGTACCCCCATTATTCAGGAACCGTATTTTGGGGACCATGGAAAATTTTGGGGGACCATTGTGTCACTGTTGGGTAGGGAAACCCTTATCACTAATTTTTTTTAATACCTAAACTGCCCTTGTGATTATGTTTTGGTTATGATTAGTGAACTGATTATTGAAATGATTAAGTAAAAACTAATTAGTGAGATATAATTAAAACATGGGTTATTAAAAAGAAAAAATAGAATTTTTAGAGGGTAATGTTAGAGAAGAAGAAGGATAAAACTATGAAAAAAAAATATTTTTTCACTTTCACTAGGTTTGGGAATACAAGTGATGAAAGCTCATCTGATTCTTCATCTCCCTCATCTCCAAGAGTATTTGTTAATCCCCACAATGATCCGGATATGAGTGATTTCTTAGATGGTGAATATATTCTTCCCCAAACTCGATCTCAAGATGATAATGATGGATTTTATCAACCACAACCGGAGGAAGAGTATTTGGGTTTGCATTATGGTATAAACTTAGCTAATGTTAGTTGAATTGCTTCAATTTTCCAATCCGAATGTTAATTTTTAAAGTAGTTCGGTTACCTTATGTGAAGAACATGTAACCGAACCAATATGAAAGTGTAGTTCGATTATTTTATCCAAACACGCAGGTAACCGAACTATGTTCCAGAGTAATGTTCGGTTGTTTCGCAACCAATATTAAGCAACCGAACTTTAGGCAGAATAAGATTCTTCTTTGTGTACAAAGTTCGGTTTGGTCGCAATCAATAACAAACCAAACTTTACGTAAAATAATATTCAATTTATTGTACTAAGTTCGGTTGGTTTGGAACCAACAACAAACCGAACTCTACGTAAAAAATAATATTGAAGTTATTTTACTAAGTTCGGTTGGTTTGCAACCAACAACAAACCGAACTTTACGTAAAAAATAGATTTAACTTAATGTACAAAGTTCGGTTGTTTCGCAGACTGCATAAAAACCACCTATCTAACCTAACTACACATAATATAAGAGTTGATTAAGTATAATAAGTTCGGTTATTTCGCAAAGGTGATTCCAATAGCCTAACTAACCGAACTAATCAAAAAAAAAAATAAATGAACAATTCCAGAGTTATATTCGGTTACCTAGATAAAATAACATGTAACCGAACTGTGTACTTTTTATTTGTTTGGTTACATGTAATGGTGCTTTTAAACCGAACCAATAGTTCGGTTACCGCGATAAAATTATCTTGTTACCGAACTTTATTGTGAATGTAATTGATGTTGTTCCATTTCTTGCAGATTGAAGGCCAACCTATATCAATGGATGAACAACCTTCTTCGGTTGGTATGTTGTTTGAAGATACATCCCATCACTATTTCAATGATTTGGTATTTGACTTACCTATTGATGCGAATAATTTGGCTAGAGAGAATGCCAAGAGAGCCATGTGCGTATTAGTTTTGAATGGAAAAGAAAGCAAAACTCGTTTTGAAATGGTTTGTGAGAGAAGTGGGGATCCGGATGCTAGTCACAAGAGGAAGGATTATGTGTATATAGGAAAGATGACGAGGAAGAACACCGCGTGCTCAAAGAAAATTAAATGTCCGTTCAAGCTATTATTTAGTAAGTGCAAAGAAAAGAAAGGATGTGTTCTATGTATGGATAAGGTGGTAGGTCATCACAACCACGCTAGTCCGGAGGATCTTGAAGGACACGCAATGGCCGCAAGGCTCACTCCTCAAGAAATGGAGAAAGTAGCTAAATATAGGAGAATGAGAATTTCACCATCTGGTATTCTTCGCTTATTTAAGGATGATAACAATGCAAACGTATCATCTTTGTATACCATTTACAATGAAATTGAGACAATTAAAAGGAATGAATGGAAGGATATAAAAGTCATGCAACAATTATTTTTGTTGGCTCAAGAGAAAGGCTACGCGGTTCAAAAGAAGGTGGGACTGGAAGAAGAAATAACTCATCTCTTCATTTGCTCATCCGAAGAGTGTTCAACTAGCTCAATGCTTCCATGAAATTCTTATAATGGATTTCACTTACAAGACAAACAAATACGAGATGCCATTGTTGAAAATTGTTGGTCGAAAGTCTTCCAAGTCACCGTTTACGGTTGCTTTTTTTTTTCTAAAGGACGAGCTAGAACCAAGTTACACTTAGGCGCTAGAACAAGTGAAGGCGATCTATCGAGATGATGATATCCCCGGGGTTATAGTGACGGAAAATGAAGTTGCATTGATGAACGCAATAAAGAGAGTCTTCCCATTAGCAAATAATATTCTTTGTACATTTCATATATGGTGCAATGTGATGAATAGGTGCAAGCATCAACTTTGTCCACCTAAGAGGAAAGCACTGGAAGATATTAGTAAGCTACCGGAAGATGAACAAGCGGATGCAAAAGCGGAATTCGATAAACAACACACCATAAATCATGCTAAATGGGTTGCTTTCTCCGGGAAATGGGAGGCACTGACTTGGTCTCTCACCGAAGAAGAATATAATGTAAATCTTGCCAAATTTATTGAACATTGGTCTAGCCCCGAATATCCGGAGGATATTGTAACGTATGTGTTGAAGCAATGGTTGGAACCGCACAAAGAGCGCTTTGTTTATGCTTTTACAAACCTTCATAAACACTTTGGGAATCAAGCAACAAGTTTGGTAGAATCGGCTCACCACCGGTTGAATAAAAATCTCTTTGGATGTGTCAATAATTTTGTGGTGGTGTTTAACGCTATGGAGATTTACTTCAACCGCGAGTTTGATAGAATTAAAGAGAAGTTTATCATGAAGTACAAAAATATTGTAGACAAAGGTGGTAACATTAATAAAATGGAGGAGCTTCGGTTTTTCAAGGGACTACACTATAATGTTTCACATGCTTGCATTAAGAAATTAATGGTTGAGGTGTATTTGATTGACATATGGGGAACCAAGACGGACGAGTTATGTGTTTGCAACATGATGAAGTCTATGGGTCTCTCTTGTCGCCACACGATAGCTAAGTATGAACATGGCGTAATCCCGCTAAGCGATATAGATCCACATTGGCAACACTTAAGTTTTATTCCTCGTCCAAAGGGCAATGTCGGAGAAGAGTTTGGTGACAATTAAATGGGAAGAATTGTTATCGAGAGATACCGTAACATGAACAAACTTGAAAGGAAAATATTTTGGGATGACATGCGTCCAATCGTTCATCCTCAGACTTCGGAGAATGTGCAAGAACTGAATAAAGGCAAGGGCAATGGGAGGCCAAGAACCAAATAAACAAAAAAACAAGTTAGAGACTATGCAAAGGTGTTGGGTAAGAGGATTACTAAAATGACCCATTTTACTAGAGATCCTTCGCGTCATGAGCATGCCGCCTCGAAGTACCAAGAAGCTTCTAAGAAACAAGGTTCCTCGAAGAGCTACCCACTTGCATTAGAGATTATGTGATATCCACCAATGACGTCCCTCCGGATGGAAATTGCGGTTTCCACGTTGTCGTACAACAACTAGGGACTTTCACTCAAGGTGCCAAGCTATATAATGGTAATCAAATCACTTATGTCCGTCAAAGGTTGTTGATGAAGATAAGGGAAAAACTGGAATTCTACAAGACAATATTGTGTGATGGTGATGATAGTGCGAATATGCAGTTTGTTAGGTATCAAATCCGTCTCCATGGGGGAAATCTAATCACAAGAGATCACTGGATGAGCATGCCGATATGTGGGCACTAATCGCCGATGCTTTCAATTGCGTGGTGCATTGTTTCTCAAAAGGTGGTAGTTTCACATACAATCCGAAAACATCCATATGTGTCAAGCAACTTAGACGTAGGAAAGTGGTGATTGCGTTCATTATCAATAACCATTTTATAGGCCTCCAGTTAGAAGACAATTTTCCTTTGCCTCCAATTTGCACCTACTCTTATTGGAACGAGTATAACCCCGACACAATGTTGGGTTGGTGCGTTATGTATGAACATAACATGGAGATGTGGAAAGCAATAAAGGAATAGGAAAACATTATGCACGAAGGTTTTATTTCCCTTGCGGATGATTGAATGTACCTTTAGTTAGACTAAGTATGCTTTGTGAATGAACATAAGAATGTTTTTTGGTATTTTGGTCTTTATTTAGGGTCATTTGGTATTTCTTTTTGTGTTATTTGCAATGCAATAAATCGAAGTTCGGTTCCAAAATAACATTAAATGACATTACCGAACTATTACATGATATAAGTTCGGTTTGGAAATAAAAATAAAAGACATTGCTGAAATGAAATTACAAAAGACTTAATAACCAAAATGCATTATTAAGAAGTCTCTAAGGATGCTGAAATAATCTTCGTATTTGAAATCCTTAACTTTCCATCGCCTCCATTCATTCTTTGACATCAAAAAAATTTCCTCGTATGTTTCACCCCTAAGTCGATTCCTCGCAACGATCCGATACAATTGCGAAAATTACACAACTCTTTCTCGAATCTTTTCAAATCGATTGAACAAAGGTAGTTGCTCTAGGTTATGAGGGTTACCCGTGTCATCGTAGAATTTCTTATGAATTTTGAGATATAACCGAACTGATAATTGTGAAACAAATCTGAAGTTCCAGAGGAAAAATAAGAGTAAATATGTTACCGCCGTATTCCATAAGATCAAGGACTCATCACCACAAGTAGGGGTATGCTTCAACATTTTCTGAGCCTCTTTCTCCACTGCCTTCGATTTTGCTTTCTCAGCACGGGCTTGTTGCTGTCTGTTTATTACCCGAGGATGAGAAAAATTTTCATACCATTCCAGATATTCCTCTTCAGCATCATTTTCCTCATCATAAAAATCTTCTAACTCTGCAGCTGGAATAAGATAATTCTCATAGTTGTTCCAATGGTCCACTGATGGAGCAGGGTCGTATTTATGTGAAAAATTCTTTTCGTTGTTCTTAGTTCCCCATTTCTTCACCTTAAACTTGAATTTTTCCTCTTGTGGTACAGTTTGGACACAAGCTAATTATCTCAATACTCTTCGAGGGTTATACATTGTACAACCGCCCGGATAATGCAATGGTCCATTATAAGCCAAAATTTCCGAGAAATCAACAGGCTCAACATCTTCCACTTCTTCATATGATTGAAGCTTGTATGGATGGAAAACCACATCTTCAACCATTGTATTATCCAATGTCTCTCTCAACCTTAACAACTTGATTTTCTTACCCTTCTCTTGTGAGTCCAAAAATTCATATTTACCAGCTGTAGACTTCCCATAAGGCCAAGGAGCATGAGCATGAGACAATTTCAGTTTAGGGAAGTGATCGTACACCCAAACCTATAAGAAGAAACCACAAAAATGAGTTTCATAAGTCAATATATTTTGAAACACACAAAGAAGAATTTAACTGGGTACCTGAACAAGGGTGTATAAGCCTCCAAAATATAAACTCTTAAGCCTCGAAGCTTTTCTGAGATCCGCTTGAACGAATGATAAAACTGCAATTCCCCAACAGTAGTCATTCACCTGATCAAGGGGGTCCAATAGTTGGAGGTAATGGGCATTTACAACGTGACCTGAAGTGTCGAGGAAGAAAATGGTTCCTAGTTGATACAACAAATAAGCTGTGACATGGTGCTTAATATTTTCCTCTGTCATCACCAACTTTCCTTTAGCAACCAAATATTTCGTCCCTCCAAACTCCTCAAACAAGACTTTCAACTTGAACTTTTTCAACTTCTTCTTGTACGACCGGTCTGGGTTTAACTCATTATACTCATCACCTTCATCGGGCTCTTTTGCAGCTCGTTTAAACTCACATTGTGACTTTGAATCGCTCCATCCTAAACACCTTTCAACCAAATTTTCTAGAAGTTCATAACTCATGGAGGGATCGTACTCAGTTCGAACACTTCTTCCCGTAATTGGTAGGCCTGTGATTATCTTGCAATCATCCGGAGTTATTGCCATCTCGCCAAACGGTAGATAGAAGGTATCCATCTCTGGATAAAGCCTTTCGGAAAATGCAGAAATCGTGACAGCATCAAATTTTTGGTGCGCATGTTCTATCGCGTTCCATAGTACACAATCAAATACCGCCAACCGGACCTCATCACACTCATTCTCTATATTCCATTTCTTGTTCTTTTGACGTTTCAAAACACGAACATCATTATTAGGATCCTACAAATACAACAACATATCTTATATACTAATATATACACAAAAATGACAAAGTAAGATTGATGTATAAGATTCAATACCTTTGTCGCAAAGATCTTGGCAGCCCATGAGTTTTTGTACCCAATGAATACCTCCCCTCCATCTTTAGGAGTACCATAAGTTGGGTTCTTTGGAGGCAAACACAAAGTGTCATCAGGAATATATGCATATCTAGCACAGGGCTTTTTAGGAGTCTTTTTATGTTTTTTTTACCATTTGTAATTGTTCATCTTCCTCTTCATCCGAGTCCTCCTCTGATTCGTCATCTTCATTATCTCCATCCTTATCTCCATCTTCTTCACTGTCATCATTTCTATCTCCTTGTTCATCTCCATCTCCCTTATCTCCATATTCATTTCCTCCTTGTTCAGCTTGATTATATTCTCCAGTACCCATCTCTTCCACAATCTCTTGATGTACTTATTGGATTACATTGTTAACATTATCTTTATTGACATCATCTCAGATGACTACACCAGGTAATGAGCCACCACCATGCTTCAAATTTTTGGTTCCACGCTTGTTGAAACCTAAGTGCAGTTTGCCTCTAGGAGTGGGAGTCCTCAGTTCTTCCAGAGAAGGTTGTTTTGATTTTGTTACTCTGCCCCTAATCAAGAAAACAAAAGAAATTAGCTTTGTCTTCCAGTGTATAGTTCGGTTAGCCAACTATTACTGCGAACAAACCGAACTTCTTATTATAAGAAATTAGCAAAGAGTTCGGTTACAATATACTATTCATAAATGTTGCGAATCAACCGAAAAAACTAACAAAAGTTCGGTTAACTGAGACATCAAAATAGGGAGAAAAATGGGAAAGCTCGGTTACATTGAAATTTTGTATTTGAAAAAAAATGGTCAGGGTTCGGTTACCAGATAGTTATTAAAAATGTTGCGAACCAACCGAACACACTACAAAATAGGGAGAAAACTAACACTGTTCGATTGCATTGGAAAATTTTTTTTTTTTTTTTTTTTTTGAAAAATGGGTAGAGTTCGGTTACTATAAGGTTATCAAATAAATGTGCGAAACAACCGAACACCCTAAATAAAGTTCGGTTAACTGAGACATCAAAATAGGGACAAAAATAACAAAGTTCGGTTACAAGACCAATTCTTTAATTTGAAAAAAATTGGTCATGGTTCGGTAAGAAGATAGTTTTTAAAATGGTTGCGAACCAACCGAACACACTCCAAATAGTTCGGTTAACTGATAATTCAAAATAGGGAGAAAACTAAGACTGTTCGGTTGCATTGGACAATGTTTTTCTTTTTTTATAAAATGGGTAGAGTTCGGTTACTATATGGTTTTCATAAAAAAAGTGCAAAGTAACCGAACTTTGAGTTCGATTACATAACCTAAATTCCTATTCAACCGAACTGTTCTTCGTGTTCTTCCTAGCAGGAAGTTCGGTTAACTAACTAGGGTTTTTGTGAAAGAACTACTATCCGAACAATCAACTGAAACTTCCATTGTAACCCTTATTTTATGATTTCTATTCAATTAAATGAAAAAAAATCAAATTAAAAGTAATGGGTTTGGTTGAAAATACCTGCAGATCTTTCCCATTTCAGTTTCAGGGACGATTATCTCTTCCCATTTCAGTTTCAGGGACGATTATCTCTTCACGGTTGAAACTTATGAATCGACGATGAAAAATTTATGAATCGACGATTAATCGATGATAACGATGTTGAGAAGAAGAAGAAGAGAAGACCCAAAGACGAAGAAGGAGGTAGGGTCTGATTTTTTATTTTTGTTAATAGATTATATTAGGTTAATCTAAAAAATTTATATATTAGGTTAATCTAAAACCGTTTAAGTGATAATCTTAATTAGGGTTCGGGGTCAAATTGGTAATGTCCACGTTTTAAGACACCCCTTATAAATGTAGGGTAGTGTGCCTTTAAAAAACAAAGGTCCCCAAATTTTGCATGGTCTCCAAAATACGGTTCTAAACGGCCTTGCCTAGCTGGGCTGCACAAAGAAAAAAAATCTTCGGCCTTGGAATTAGAAGAAATCTATGATTGCTTTGATTTCTATGATTGATTTTTGTTTAAACCCGTATTTGATCTTAGAATTTAGTTCTAGGGTAAGAAACAAAATTAGGGTCTCTAATTAAATTTGTAATTGAATATGTAAAGCTTGTGGAATTTATTTTTGCTTAATTGTACTGAAAAATAAGAGAATTATTATGAAGTATACTGTGTTTGATAAAACGTCTTTGGTTTTTGTTGTTGATGTTGCTTACATTAGCTTCGGATTGTATAAAGAACAATGGAGTTATGCAAGGGTTATGTTGAACAAGATGAATGTCAAGTAGTAGGTATACAGGAAAAGATGAAGGAGTTGTTGTTTGATGCAGTTTATGAGATTTGTAGAGTAACATTGGTTAATCAGTTACGACAATGTCAGTGCGTTTATAAAGACGGGCAGAAATTCATTCTCTGTGATACATAGTTTCAAAAGAAAAATCTACAGAACACGCCAAGTTTGGGACCAGGTTGCTTCGTCTACGATCATGTTATGAAACATATAAATTTTGTTTCCTACTGAGCACAAGTCACCTAAGGGATTTGGACATCACTGTGAGGTATTTGACTCCACCACCTGGACTTGGAAGATAAAGCAGTTTATCAAATTTACTAATAGCATTTCGTTGAAACAAATGGACGCTGTTTTTCTCAACGGAGAATTTCATTGGTCAACTTACTCCTATTCTATATTCGTCTATTAAAAACGGATCTCGGATTTCGGTTATCCATTGCCAGCCCTATTCACAAACATTTGTAAGATGCCTTGGCCTCCATGCATTAGTTGTACCGGTAAGCATGCGATTCTTTCGTTTCTTCAAAATGAGTTGAGCAATTGCGAAGAAATACTTTGCTTTGCTCATCACTATACCATGGTATACCGGCTCTAATATATTTTGTTTTAATTTTTGTTCCTAAATGGAACCAGGTTCTGGAGCCGCAAGGAAGAGTTGGCCACAACTTGTTGGAAATCCGGGTGCAGTAGCAAAAGAAACTATTGAGAGAGACCTGCCAGGAGTGACTGCTGTTATCATACCTACGGGAAACATTAGGGATCTCAATTTTTGTTGCAACCGTGTTTGGGTAAACGTTAAAAACGACCCCCAACAAACCGTTGCTACTGTTCCCAGAGTCGGATAGATGACAAATGTAGTCGTGAAAAGAATAAGATTTATAGACACGTTTTTTATATTTTTGTAATGGTGCTTCCACTATTTTGATCAAGCAAATGAAATAAATCAACTTACGTACTAAATATGGTGTTTTATTTTTTTTATTATTATGCTATATGATTTGGTAGAACTCAATGAGCTAATCTGTTTGACTGTTCCATTTACAAGCCTGAATTCTAGCTCTTTCCCCTAGATATCACATTGGAAAAAAAAGTCTATCCCACAACGAGGGAATAACGTCAATTCGCAGCTTTATTGTCGTCCGATATCACAATTAGGGCAGTTTCTATAGACTTAAAAAATAAAGGATTTGTTCATTTTGATCCACAATGGACTTAACAAAATAAATAAATAGCTGCACAAACGAGCAAATTTAATGGTTTACCCATTGCACCTTTTGAGCAGCCACACGTCTCGTCAATGACCGCGAGGGTCACCACAAGTCGCCAGCGGGATTACTTAATCCGCGCAGCCTTTTTGCAACCGCCAATAGATAGATCTGATTTTCATCATCCAGCAATTCTAATTCTTTTCCCTACATATTCAGCTCATTTCAACTGAAAATCCACACCAATTTTTTCCTTGCATTCACTATAACTTGTCGAAAGAAGTCTCGACCCTTGTTAGTTCAACCAACTCAGTATACTTGAGAAGAAGATTTGGTTATTTGTAGAAATTACAAGTTGCTACAAACTCACCTTGCTGAAGCACACTATCCGGGTTTGAATTTCTGGAACAATATTTACGAGATGTTCTGCAGCGGCACTCTCAACCCAAGGCACTGTGCTATATGCGCCATTGAAAATGGTTTTCAGACGATTAAGAAAGAAGTAAATGAGTTTGTAGCTTTAACCGTGCAAGCCAATAAATATACACTAAGAGATAAAACTGATGCTGAAATAATTTTAAGATTTTTGGATAAATGACGAAGGTGGAAAAATATAATTTTCCTTTTCCAAGATTGTCTAGAATTCCTTAGGTAGTTGAACACGTTCAACCACTTCTTGTTAAAAGTTGTCCCACCTAGTGCATCTCACTGAAGATGTTCAATTATAAGTCTTTCGATTGATTAATTGAGTTATGTAAATTAAATGACAGTTTCTTACCGGAAGTAATTATAATGCTTAATTTATATATATGTAATTTGATTTGGGAAAAAAGAACTACAATACATTAATTACGATTAGAATTACATTAGTAGCAGAATAAAAAGTTACAACTCTATTTTTGTTTAGCGGAATTAAAGAATACACTACTTTTAAAGCTGACGGAGATGGATGTCCTAAGATAGTAGATGAATAGCTTCTGAACGAATTTTGTGGCACACTCCTGTGTCACTGGTTTCTTCCATTCTTCAGGGATTTTGCTCTTGAGTTATGGATAACTTGCTATTGCAAGACGAATTTGCCTTTTGATATGTTCAGTTGAAAATGCTCGTATTTGGTGTTATATTTGATTTTGTATGAGCTATGAAGTAGTAATACTTTATCTCTGAAAACTGAATTATGAAATAATAATAGGTTCCGTTGTCGACTTTGACACAGAATGTGACAGATATGAATATTACATTGTTTTATGACTTTCCCTCCGGGTTGATTTGTATCAGGCACATTGTCCTCATTAATACCGGTCTTGGTTTCACATGCACCATGCTAATAGATCAGTACTGTATCTTTACTGAAGGGAACAAGATTGCCTGGTCACTCTGACATCCTAAAAACTTGCAGGAGGGGTGCATTTACAACTGAGTAAGGACCCATTTGCAAATCTCACAATACATAATTTGATTTATTAGTGTGGGTGCTGCTGCCTTCCTGGTGGTGCTCCATGTGTGATTATTGTCGTAGCTGTAAGCAGCAAAAAAAAACAATATCGTAGTCAAATCCACTATAACCCTACGTATATTAAATGTCTGGTGGAATGAGTCCAATTAGCTGAATTTAAACTTCAGTGATCTGTAATTGGGTGTTAAGTCATTGACTTTGAAATCCACTGTAACCTTTCGTTTTCGGTTACACTTTTGGAATTTTTTCATTCTTTCGTTTTCGGTTACACTTTTGGAATTTTTTCATTTTTCAGTCACATTTTTTGGATTTTTTTCATTTTTCAGTCACATTTCCAGGTAAAATCCCCATTCTTTATACGTTTTCTAAGGAAATGAAGAACTTATTATGTCCCCAGCAATGCGTTTCCTTGAAAAAACCAACCAGGAATAGTAGAGCTTGTTTTGTTTGAAGCCAAAGACTTCAAGTCCTTGCAACTAGCTAGTGATTATTTACCTTGCTTGTGCGGCAGTTGTTTGTCACTCCTGCCTGGACGTTGCTGGTCATACACTGTCGCAAAAATCTAGAATATTTCCAGTAAAATTCTTGGGGTATTTTGGGCTTAGTATTTTCAAATCCGTAGTGAAATTTGTATTTAGAGATTTTTTTTTCCTCAAATTGGTGGTCTGTGCTGGACCCTGAATTTGGCCCGCAAAAGTTTTATTTGTTTCCTGCTCGCAAATCTGGAACAGCGCTGGAAATCTGGATCCACTGACCTTCCACATGGTTGTGTTTTGATAAGTTCTCTGTTAGGCATGAAGATGTGCCAAAAAAATCATGTGTCGTCATCAAATAGTCAAAATCTGTCACACAATCTGGCACGACAAAAAACGCTTCTTATCAAATTTTACTTCAAAATTCCCCTCAAATTGGTGTCCGTCAGCCATTGTTACCATATATAATCCCAAAATTTTCTCAAATTTTATTTCTTTTTTATTTTGAGTACATAGTGAAAAAAAATATTACTGTTAACATATAAATCAAAATGCAATACCAAAGATATCCATCCTGAACATAAAGTCAACTTCTAGGAGGTGGTTTCCATTCGTTAAACTTAAAAAGCTGAAAATCTGGGATCGGTGCTGATGACGATGAGTCGCCATCACTACTAGCCTGATTGTTATTCTCCCGTTGAAATCCATCTCTAGTTGTATTGATGTAATTATTAGCTCTGTTATTAAAATCAGAACTTACATAAGATGGTGTTGTTGGTTGTTCTTCCATAAACTCAGATGAACTACTTAGCATTGAACTGCTTTGAATTTTTACGAGATTCCCACGAGCAACAAATCTCATCCCTGGAGTTGGATCATCCGGTTGTGGTGGAGGCGGTGGTAGCCCTTCTACTGGAGATTGATTGCCGATGGTTAAATAATATTCTATCTTTCTTTTACCCTTGGAAGTTGTCGGTAATGGTGGTTTTCCTTGATTAAGCGTCTTGTTCGAGCGAGATGATTCTCCAGCTTCTGGTAGCGGTAGAGGTGGAGATGCTGTGTTTTGGGTTGTACTAGTAAAGGTTGATGATGGAGAAGGCGCAGCGGCCTCTGGGTTCTGATTATTATTTTTTCTTAAAAATTTCTGAAGGAAGTTTTTTTGTGGCGACGGTGGAGGTTGAGGTGGACGTGGAAGGGGCACCGGCGGTGGTGTTGTTATTGTCGTGACCTGGGATTTTAATTTCTCAAGCTCTGCTTTCTTTCGTTTTATCGACAGAGTTATCATTCTCTCCTCCCTCTCTTTTCTTCTTCTTCTCCGTGGTGGCGGTGGCGGCGGCAATGAAGTATTTAGAGTGAAAGACAATAGTGTGGGTAATTCTGTTGGTTCTAGGGGTGCTGGTGCTTGTTGTGGGGATGAAATTTCTTGTTCACTAGATACAGAAGCATCAACCGTCGGTATGGTCCTCGAATTACTAGCATACTGGGTGTCGTAAGATTCCGTTGTTGGCGTAGCTGCTGGTTCTTGCTGACAAGAACGATGATGGTGAATATGTATATGGTAAAGATGGTGATGGTAATGTCGGTGAGGCACATGATTCTCTTCCGCCACAACCTCTTCCTCCACCCGTTTCTCAATCCTTATCTCCTCCACCGCCTGTGCCAGCTCTGCTGCTACTTGTGGAGGATACACGTTTGCAAAACTAGAACCCCTCTCACCACCCATATTAGTCCCATGACTGCCATGACCCCTCTCACCACCAATAGTCCCACGACTGCCATGACCCCTCTCACCACCAATAGTTCCACGACCACCACCATGACCGGTCTCACCGCCAATATTAGTCCCTTGACCGCCATGACCCCTCTCACCACCAATGGTCACATGACTTCCATGACCCCTCTCACCACCAATAGTCCCACCACTGCCATGACCCCTCTCACCACCAATAGTCCCACCACTGCCATGACCCCTCTCACCACCAATAGTTCCACGACCACCACCATGACCGGTCTCACCGCCAATATTAGTCCCTTGACCTCCATGACCCCTCTCACCACCAATAGTCCCAGGACTTCCATGACCCCTGTAACCACCAATAGTCCCACGACCACCACCATGACCGGTCTCACCGCCAATATCCCTTGACCGCCATCACCCCTCTCACCACCAATAGTCCCATGACTTCCATCACCCCTATCACCACCAATAGTCCTTCCATGATTTCCATGATCCCTCTCACCACCAATGGTTTCACGACGGCCCTGACTCCTCTCACCGCCAATATTAGTAGCTTGACCGCTGTCATCACTAGCGTTTCTAGCAAGAATGCAACAAATATTCATAATCATTATTGATGGAATCACAATCAAGATTAAGATTAATGCTGTACCAGGCAAAAATACAATCAAAAACCTCGAATCTAGAAAGAAGTCCCCCGCAGATGGACGATGACGGTAGTTCGTCGATGTAGATGAGTTGCTTTTCTAAATCGTTTGATTCATGGTTTTAAGCTAAGGTTTTCCAAGAATAAGTTTTTGTTCTCTTTGGAATAGAGGTTTATAAATATAATTATCATTATTGAATATCCATAATACATCAAATATTCATCATTATATGCTTAACTTATTGCTGTTTTCAATTTGAATTATTGTTCTCATTTGAACTAGTTTTTGAGTTCATATTGTATAATAATTGAAGCATAATTGACAAATCAAATCAAAATTAATCAAATACAATAATAATAATAAGATTATCAATTCTTGCCAGAATAAAAAAGTTTGGCTGGTTTGAATGTGATTTGTTACCTACAGAAAGACCAGAACACGAGAGAGGAGTTTGGCCTCTCTGGCCAAGCGGTGAGGGTGTTGACTTGACCCATCTATCGGCTGACGTTCATTATGTGACGCCATAAAAAAGTTTCAACGATTTTAGAATTGTTGATATCAAACCTAACTAAGCTGCAAGGTAACATGTGGGAGCCTCGGATTAAGATTGAGGAACTAGCAAGAGTTAACTGCTGTTATTGCCAAATTCCAAGTGAGAATTAAATGGTTGAAGACTAACCTTATAATATTTCTTTCAAAACCTAGATTACAGGGTTTGCTATGAATCAGGTGCTCTATAACAAGTCTGTCTAAGAAGAAAAGTCTAGAGATGAAAATCAGAAACAAAAAAGCAAGGAGATATTAATTCAAGATTAAATAGGTTTTTAGATGTTTGTAATGTTGGGAAAATTGGTACCCCGAGCGCAGCGGAATCATAGGATCACAAAGGGTAATTGGTGATTTGAACCAAATATGGGAGAAATAATAAGAGAGAGACAGAAGATAAAGAAACACACAACCACAACACAAGATATACGTGGTTCACCTTTACAGGCTACATCCACGGCCAACACCACCAGAAAATTTGTATTAATCAAAGACCATCACATGCTCTTTCCGCAACCCAAAACAAAACCAAAGAGTTAACAAGACATACCCGAGATCACCATCGAAGAAAACCATAGAAACCAATTCTCTAACCATTCCTCGAACCAGCCTCATGTATTCTCTTTTACACCGTCTTCACAGCTGCTAGTAACAGAGGAGAAACATGGAAAACGTCTAGAAACTTGGTTTAGGGCAAAGCCCCAAACCCTAAACACTAGAACACCAAAATCCTCTCTACAAGTTTTTCGTATCTTTTCTAGGTTCTCTACAAGGCTATTTATATACACATAGGTAGGGATTAGGGTTTCATAACTTAGCTAATAAGTCCCTAAACTTTAGGATTAAGAAAACCAATTAAGAGTTATCAAACTCTTATCACCGACTATAATTTGGTTTATCCCAAATTAGTCTCTCCGACTTGGAGAGTTTTGGTTTCTCCAAACTCTTATCCACCAACCTAGTAAATAATTCTCCACCTCGGATCATTCATTCATGCATGAGACGACCACATGCAATCATTTTCGTCTTCCACCGTCGTAGAATTACTTCTGAAGCTCAAACCTGAACTTCCATCTTCATAGAACCATCTATTCGACCAAAATACCATGACATTGATAAAAGTCTTCAAACTATTTTCTTCAAGTAGAACACTTATGAAACTGGCCATGTTTCACAAACACCATGAAAATATTCAATCACCATCAACGAATCCTTGCACAGACTCCACCATTGATCACCAAGAGAACCATCCAGAAGAATCACCGCTTGCTCCACCTAACCAGTAATCTAACAACATATTGAACTCTATTTCAGAAAGGAAAAATTATATTCAATATCATACTCCAGCACATGTCATGATTACTGTATATCTGAAACAAACCATCAGATATCTCCACTGTGATTAACAGGCTTAAATCCTTTGAGCGATTCACAAAGCCATCGCCAATATGACATAATTTTTACCACAATCATACCCAACATACTCGCTTAGAATATATACGGTGTGAATGACCATATTACCGTGGTACATGCTTTCGAGATCGGGCACATTCTTGATATTACGTGCAAGCCATCAAGAATACTTTAACATAAACTTAAAATCACAAATCTATAACATCTCGTGCATAACTTCGAAGTTTCTGGACTTGCTTATACATGAGACTTCACAGCCCCATCCTTTCTTCAAAATGTGTAACCCATTATTTATGGTGTATGGTCACTAACACCCTTCAAGAAATATAAATGTATTCCACCTCATTCAGTCTTATTCTGCATCCCATACTACATCATAAAACCAAACAAAGAACATAAACTTCTACCAAGTTGAACCTCCGATTTGTAAATCACATCACAAATCTATCTTTTTGTAAAATCCGGTTGAAACAATATCTTCAAAACCTATTTCTTCACCCGAACAATAAACTATCGTTCTCTACCAGGTTCAATCACACCAGCCCGTCCAACGGCTCTGATACCAATTGTTGGGTAAATTGGTACCCCGAGCGCAGCTGAAATCAGGATCACAAAGGGCAATTGGTGATTTGAACCAAATATGGTAGAAATAATAAGAGAGAGACAGAATATAAAGAAACACACAACCACAACACAAGATATACGTGGTTCACCTTTATAGGATACATCCACGGCCAACACAACCAGAAAACTTGTATTAATCAAAGACCATTACATGCTCTTTCCGCAAACCAAAACAAGACCAAAGATTTAACAAGACATTCCCGGGAGCACCATCGAAGAAAACCATAGAAACCAATTCTCTAACCATTCCTCGAACCAGCCTCATGTATTCTCTTTTACACCGTCTTCACAGCTGCTATTAACAGAAGAGAAACATGGAAAACGTCTATAAACTTGGTTTCAGGCAAATCCCCAAACCCTAAACACTAGAACACTAAAATCCTCTCTCTACAAGTTTTTCGTATCTTTTCTAGGTTCTCTACTAGGCTATTTATATACACATAGGTAGGGATTAGGGTTTCATAACTTAGCTAATAAGTCCCTAAACTTTAGGATTAAGAAAACCAATTAAGAGTTATCAAACTCTTATCACCGACTATAATATGGTTTATCCCAAATTTGTCTCACCAACTTGGAGAGTTTTGGTTTCTCCAAACTCTTATCCACTGACCTAGTCAACATGTAAAGACCGTTAATGGATTTCCATTCAATGTTAGATAATTAATTTGGCTCATTATTTCTTTTGCAGGAGCCAATTTCATCCCATGAAGGACTTCGTTTGAAGATCAATTTTTGTTGTTTGTCTTTTGTTTACAAAGTTTGTAATCAGAGATCTAAATTAATGTATTACGAGTATAACCATTGTAATCAATCATTGATTCAAAGAAACCGCAATTAATCAGGATATTCAATGAAACTTTTTTTTTATCATGCAAACAAATTAAAAAAATTAGATGAATCCTTGTATTTTTATTTTCCCGTTAATTTATAGAAAATAAAACATTACTCGTCCAAGTGAAAAAAAATCAATTATATTTTTTCTGATGGAAACAATACCAAATATTATAAGAGAATAATTAGACGTTGACTGATAGTGTGTGGGAGTAGTCAAGGTTCGGTATAAGATGAGCATAATTAAAAAAATTATTGTTGTCATTGCCACCTCCCAAGTGAGAATGAATGGTTAAAGTCTAGCCTTATAATATTTCTTTCCAAACCTAAATTACATAGTCCGACTTTGTGCACCCCTCTAAAACCGGGGTGCACATTCCTCCCCTCCCTATTGGAGCAACGGTTGGTCACACAACCACTTTCACTCTGGTTTCTCCCCGGTTCCACTAAATACGTAGCTTCCTTATATATTTTTTATTTTTATTTTATTTTATTTTTATTAATGGATAATACAAAATAGGAAAGCTATTTCTGTCGTTCTTAATAATCATAGTTGGCTGATCTTCATCCCCCTTTCAATAAAAAATCTTCATCATAGAATTTGGTTGAATTCATTTTGTTTTTTCTCTTCTATCTATACCCATCGATTTGGAATTATCAAAGAAATTTTCTTGTCATCTTAATATTAAGTTGGAAAACTTCAAACCTAAAATAGATAGCTATCATGGGTTTTTCTTCTTTCTCTGGGATATATACGAGGAAATTTTTAGGATTTAATTTTTGTGGAAAAGGATTCCTGAGATGACAAAGATTTTGTGTAAGGGTGATTTGAATTTGAATTTTCAATTAGCATGGAATTCAATCAGTGAAGTATACATGGATCCACATACAGAAGTGTAAGGCTAATTAGGATTTTATTTTTTGTTAAAAGCTAATTAGGATTTTAGATAGTCAAATACGACATACGACATGATGATATATGTAAGGATCCTCAAGCTCGTCAACGATATTAGACCAGTCAAGAGACGAATTTTCTGATAATATCTCGATTAGTTTGACACAAACGTTAATTATTATGAATTAATCTAACAAAGATCTAGATACGAAACTAGTACGATCGGTTAGATCTCAAAACGTTATGCAAGATGGACTACTCGAGCATGCCATTCAGATACTAGATGAAGAAGAAATCATCTGAGTTATGTGGAGGGTAAAAAGGTCATCTCACACTCAGGCTTATCAAGGCAGCCGAGTTATCTTCTATGAGCACCGAAGGTATACCCTTATCCTTTTTCGGGTGCCATTTTGATGGGTAGCTGGCACTAACACCAGGACGTGTCGAAGAGAGAACCATTCTCTTTCTTCTTCTTTTCTTTTATTTTCTTCTGTCTTCTTCATTCTTCTTGTTTCTTCTCTTTGTTCTTCTGTTTCTTCTCCTTCCATGTTATTCTTCCTCTGCGAGTGATTGAGAGTCTGTTTGAGAGAGAGAGAGAGAGAGAAATGCACTCGTTGATATAGAGTAGATGAAGTAGAAGGTGTTGCTAAAGAGATAGAAGCGGTGTTGATGTTTATCAAACCGATTTAGGGTTTCTAAGATTTGATTCTGAGATGAATTCGAAGGTGAAATTAAGTAATTGGTGATGGGTATTTTGAGTTAAAGAGCAAGGAAGGATTCACAACCGGTTTTCAATCCAAAGTGACTAATTGATGATTTAAGGTTCTTGAGAGGATTTGGGAAATTATGTGGATTTGAGAAATTTGATGATTGTTATAATTTTCTGATGATAGATTAAGCGATGAGAGTAGTAATTATTCTTGGTTATCGGTTGAAGAAATTAGGGTTCCTGAGAGATGAAATCGATTGACAATTTATGAGATATAAAGGATGAAATTGAGTTCATAATAGTGAAAGAATGAAGGGGTTGTCGTGTAATTGAAGTTCTAAAGCTGTTTTGATGAAGAATCACCGAGTTAGGGTTTGTAAGAATTCCACATCAGTTGTAGAAGATGAAACTGGTGATTAAGAAAGGGGATTGCAGATGGGTTTTTCCTTAATCAAAGTTTAGATGGATTAATTAGGATGTGAAGGTTTTAATGTTGAATGAATTAAATTGAGAGGTTCTTCTTAGTCTTGAGGAAATAACTGAACTGGTGAGTTGTTAATGTGTGAGATGAGTATTGAATCAAGCTAAAGCAAGAAGAAGAGTCAATTGTTTAAATGGAATCGTATGAGGTAACTGTTCTTCTTAAATAACTTAGTAATTATATTTGATCTTCATTCCTGAG
This sequence comes from Papaver bracteatum, assembly GCA_023529315.1. Classification (NCBI taxonomy): domain Eukaryota; kingdom Viridiplantae; phylum Streptophyta; class Magnoliopsida; order Ranunculales; family Papaveraceae; genus Papaver; species Papaver bracteatum. The sequence goes on from JAJJWX010000122.1 coordinate 240,258, forward strand.
TTTGTAAGTTTGTTAGTTGGACTAAGAATTAATATGATACATGAGTTGAGGTTTTTTTTTGAATGAGTAATTGAGATGAGTGGCTATGAAGTAGATTTAGTGATATGAAGTAAAGATCATGAATGTGTTGCTGGTATTGGTTTCATAGGAAATGAAACTGTTAGTGTTGTATTCACTGGTGCAGGGCTAGCTGGAGTTGCAGCTGTTGGAGTTTTGGGTGCAGGTGTTAGTGAAATGGAAATGGAAATGAAAAGTGTGGTGAATGTAATGAACTAGAATGAATGGGATTATACTAAAGATATGGATGTATAGGGGTGGTTCTGTTGATTGAATGTACTTGTTGTTGCAGTGGTGCTTTGGTGTTGAAGTTAATGGAACTGTGATTACAGTTTAGGGTTGTAATGTGTTGAGGTTGTGATATTTCAGAGTTGAGAAATGTAGGTATTGGCGTAAACTGAATTGCAGATTGGTGATGTTGGGGGTTTAAGATGGCAGGGTAAAGGAATGTTAGGTTACTTGTAGGAAAAACAGACTTGATGTTGGGGGATTTGAAACACATGGAGTTGTTAATGATGGTGATATGGATATAGATTGGGTGGATATGCATTTTGAGTTATGCTCAGCTGACATTGGTGATGTTTATAATGAAATGAGACATAAGTGTAAGTAAAGGACCTAATGGTTATGTTTAACTGAATTTGAGTGTGCTTGTGGTGTGTAGAGCAGAAGTTGATTGTAAGGTTATTAGCAATGACATTAGTAAAAGCTTGCAATGCAGATCAAGGTAAACTCAGCTTACTTTTGTAATTGATCTGTGAAGTTGTTTTTGATTGAATGAAATGTATAGTGATTATTTTGAACTTCTATATTTGAGACTTAGGCATGTTAGACATCCCAGTCAGTCTAGCCGACATACCTGACTCAGGTTGTCTGACTGAGTTGAGTTAACTCAGTAAACCAAGATTCAACTTAGTGAGTTGACTCGTTTGACCTTGAATCCTTTTGACTTTGACTTGAACTGTTGACATGACCTTGACTCTGTTGACCTTTTGACCGATGTTGACTTTTAATTGACCTTTGACCGTCAGTTTGACCGCTAAAGACTGTTAGTGACTCAGATGGGCTAAACCTTAATTTAATGGGCTAGATTGGTGGTAATGGTCTTAGAACCATTAGTTAAACTTGTATGATTCTTGTGTGAGCCTTTTGGGTAGATTCTTAAACTTCTTGTGTGATTAACAGTTAGTATTAACAACGACCGATTCAAAGGACGAACCAGTGGACCGTGGATCTCGAGGTAGGCGTGGCTTGTCTTCAAAAGGTGTGGGAATACATTTGACACTTTTGTAATCATTATTGTTGTTTTAGAAAAGTTTATGTTTAACAAACTCATGCATTGTATGTCCGTGCATTCCATGATTTGTTTAAAATGTATTATAATAATCCTGTTAATTCTGTGAATCTTTCCACGATTTGGAAAGGACTTGTAATGTGTTGTTGTCAATATGAATTGTAATGGGAAATGAGAATTTCCACTTGTGGTATATAGGATACGCTCCTTCACATTTATACCTACTTTAATTCAGCTTTTATTGTTTAGAGTACTGGTCACCGGTCTTGTTGGCGTCCATAGCTATTAGGTGTGAATTGCCGGGTAGGTATTTACAACCATATTATACATTGTTTGAAGAAGGAGTTTTTCCATATACATGTATGATTATTTCAGTGACTTAGTCACTGTTTAAAGTTTCGGAAAAACATGTATTGTTTTCCAACTCTTGCATATGATTACTTAGATGTTAAATGTTAATTATTCCCACTTTCAGTTTCAGTGACAGATCCGAGTTGCACAACGAAAGCTCCGAGAAGTTAACTTCGTTAGTTGATTATATTCTGATATGTTTATTATGTCATATATTCTATTTGTAAACCAAATGATTATTTTATATGTATCATTGGAGAGGGGTTCTTATATATATATATTTCTGAGCGTGGTTAGCTTTGGGTTAGGTTTTTGTAGCAGATTTCTTAATTGAAAGTTTAAGTGTTTAATTTGGATTCTTAGTGCCTCTGTTTTTAGATAATTTATTGGATTAGTCAGCTGCTAACTTAGGGGGGGCTATAATATATACATATGATCATCAACGTTTTAAACAAGTTAATCATACATACATACCCCTCTTTGATAATAGTCCCCAAATATTCTTGAGATTTTCTTGAAGGCAATTTTTGCAGTTTGTACCTCTTTTGGAACGAAAGTTAATCAAAACGACGAACTTGGAGACATTAGAAGAAGAGCACGAGGGTGGAGCGAGAAGTGGACAGAGATTTTTATTTTTTATTGAGTGAAAATAGGAAATTACAAATTATAATAAAAAAGGTATTAAGTAAGCAGTGGTTTTGTGGTCAACCGTTTCTCCAATAGGGAGGGGAGGAATTTGCATCCAGGTTTTAGAGGGGTGCACAAATTCGGACGCTCTTTGATATCAACTAATTTCCATGTAAGGAACAATGAACATGACAATGTTGTAAGGTTGATAAGAGTAACTTGGGAAATAAAACTGACTCGACAAGATATATGCAAGGAGATATCAATTCAAGCATAAATAGCTTTGAAGATATAAAAGACTTTACAAACACTATCTTCACCGATATAATTCAGTAGTATTCATTATGGGGATTCGCTTCACTTCGATGAATCAAAATCTTAAATAAAATTTTGTAATAGGAAAAAAAGATAACCAAAGAAAATGTCCTCTAACAATTGAAAACTAAGCTCCTAGATGATCTATTTATGTTTAGATAAAGCCACAGTTACTAATATTTGTTACAAATACATACAACACTACCCGAATAAGATATATTAATACACTCTAAAATTCCTCCCATTAAATCCAATTGAATAAACTGAATTACTCAAAACAATGATTACTAATCCAATGATACCGATTTAAGAATAAATTAAGATCTACTTCGAAGCAGTTGGGGGAGCAAATTTCCAAGATAAAACTATTTAAGGTTTAGGTTAACTGAAGAAGAAGTAGATAGAAAGAAGAGAAGAGTTTTAACAGAAGTTTAATTTCCTTAAAATATTTTCACATACATAATTGTCGAACTGAGTACATCATATATACATAGTATTCCTTGAACTACAAGATACCTAGTTTCCTAAATAACTTTGATTTCCTAATGTACAATAAAAGAGTCTTCTGGCAGGGTATCGTGTGTTATTTCACACACGTACCATATGTTGTGTTGACACCCTTCCACAAGCATAACTGGTTATCCTGAACCTTTAGCTTGAACCGTAAATAAGAAAAACGATCCTTAGATAATGGTATTTTGAATATATCCGCTATTTGATCCTTAGAGGATATAAACCTGACATCAAGAAGTTTAGAAGCAACTTGATCACGAACAAAATGATAATCAATCTCAATATGCTTTGTCCTTGCATGGAAAATAGGATTTATAGTGAGATAAGTAGCTCCAAGATTATCACACCATAGAATAGGAGGGGATTGAGTGGAAATACGAAGTTCTGAAAGAAGTGATTGAATCCACATAATTTCAGTAGTGGCAATTGCAAGTCCCCTATATTCTTCTTCAGTACTAGAACGATATACTATTTTCTGCTTACAAGTACTCCAAGAAATAATATTACCACCCAAGTAAATACAGTAACCACTAGTAGAACGTCTATTTTCAAGAGAACCAGCCCAATCTGAATCAGTATATGCACTGAAAGATAACTGTAGAGAAGGAGAGGGCCAAAGGAGTATACCAAAGGTATACGTATTTTTAAGATAACGGAGTATACGCTTTACCAGTCCCTAGTAAAACATAGTGGGTGCATGCATAAACTGACATACCTTATTAACAGCATATGCCAAATCGGGACGAGTAAATGTCAAATATTGTAAGGCTCCAACAATACTACGATATTATGTAGCATCAGATAATAAGGTACTACGATCAGAGGAGATGTCACCAGAAGTGCTAAGAGGGGTTTTAATAGGTTTAACACCTTTCATTTTTTCTCGAATAAGAAGATCATGAGCATACCTTTATTGAGAAAGAAACAATCTTGAGGAAGTAAGAATCGCTTCAATTCCAAGAAAATAAGATAAGGAACCAAGATCTTTAATTGAAAATTCTTGTTGCAGACGATCAATAGTGGATTTAATACCTGCATAGTTGAAACCCGTAACAATAATATCATCTACGTACACCAACAAATAAATAGTTCCGTACGAACCATTGTATATAAATAGAGATGAGTCGCATTTTGAATTGACAAACCCAATTTGTAATAAAAAAGTACTGAATCGGTGGTACCATGCACGAGGAGCTTTTTTAAGACCATAGAGAGAACGATGCAACTTGCAAACGTGTGTGGGAAACCGAGAATTAACATAACCTGGGGGTTGTTTCATGTATACCTCTTCTTGAAGTTCGCCACGTAAGAAAGCATTCTGCACATCAAGTTGATGAATAGGCCAATTGGAAGATAAATCTAATGTAAGAATAATAAAAAATAGTACATGGTTTAACAACCGGACTAAACGTTTCAGAAAAATCTATCCCCTCTTGTTGATTATATCCTTTAGAAACCAAGCGAGACTTACGACGTTCAATTTCACCATTAGACTTGCGTTTGATACGAAATACCCATTTACATCCAATAACATTCATAGAAGGATCATATGGTACTAATGTCCATGTACCATTTCGGAGCAGTGCATTAATCTCATCATCGGAGGAGACACGCCAATCTGGACCTTTATGAGCTTCTGAAATACAAGTGGGTTCGCGAAGAGAGTCACATACTAGTGCATATTTGGAAGAGGGTTTACAAATTCCATCTTTTTCCCTAGTTACCATCGGATGAGTACCAAGAGTAGATGTAGAGTCAAAGCGTGAAGATGAAGCTGGAGTCGACATGGAAGTTGGTGGAGAACTAGAAGTTGATGCAGAACCCGAGAAGGCTGATGCTATAGTTGTTTGGACATCTGGTGACATGCTCTAAATGGTAGGTGGGACAGTACCATTGTCCAGCGTAACTGATGGCTCGTGGCTGTAAGACAAAGTAACAATAGCTGAATCCGACTGATCTATCAGGGATGGAATATGGGCAGATGAAGACGAGTCATCTGAGACTGGCAGGAGCGATTTTATAGTTTTGCTGCGGCTGGAATCACATAAGTTTGGAGAAACTGTACCGATTGGTAGTAAAGGGGCAGTAACATACCGGGGAATAGAAACCAGTGTTAATAAAACCGATAAGGGTGAAGAATTATTTACCTGAGAAGGGATCAACGCCGGTTAAGGTGGTGTGGAGGTAAAGGGAAAGGTAATCTCATCAAAGACGACATGATGACTGACATATATACGACCGGTAGGAATATGAAGACACTTGTTGCCCTTTTGAGATGGACTATAACCAACAAACACACATGGATAGGAAAAAGGTTCCATTTTATGAGACCTATATGGACGTTGGTGAGGATAACACAAACAACCAAAAACACAAAGAGAGGTGTAATCCAGTGGAATACCAAAAAGAGCTTCATACAGAGATGAATTATTAATAGAAGTAGAAGGAACATGATTCATTAGATAACAAGTAGTGTAAAAAGAATCATACCAATACAAGGATGGTACATAAGCCATGTTTAGAATTGTAAGCCTAGTTTCACGAATGTGACGATGACGACGTTCCACTAAGCCATTTTGTTCAGAAGTGTGTGGACAAGAAAATCTATGAAAATACCAAGTTGTAGAAGATGCAGAGTAAGTTTGCGATACTCAAGTGCATTATCAGATTGAATTTTTTTTATTTTTCGATTAAAAAGATTTTCTACATGCTTTTGAAACAAAAGAATATAGAAAAGACATCAGACTTTTGAGACATAGGAAACATCCAAGTAAAATGACTTAATGCATCAATAAAAATAATATAATATTTGTATCCTACATTAGATAAAATATGAGAGGGTCCCCATACATCAGAGACAAATAAATCTAATGGATTCAAATAAGTAGTTTTACTAGGATTGAAAGGTAACTTATGACTCTTATGTTCATGACAAGATGAACAAAAATTAATAGTCTGACTGGAAACCGGAAGTGAAAACTGAGAGACGATTTTATGAACTGTACGCATCATTGGATGTCCCAATCTAGAGTGCCAGTCTTGTAAGCTAGCATGTTCTCCTATAAAAAATTTGGGAGACTTATACGAATCATCAATTTGATAGAGACCACCACTCCTACTGCCGCGAAGAAGAACCTTCCCGGTACATCGATCCTTCATAAGACAAAAATTCGAATGAAACTCAAATAAGACATTATTATCAGTAGTAAGACGAGATACTGACAAGAGATTATGAGAAAGTTTTGGTGCAAATAGGACATTACGAAGCTGTAACTTACAGTTGGGAGTTCCCAAAATAGAAGATCTAACATTAGAAATTGGAATAGAAGAAACATTACCCATCTGAATTTGATCAGGACCGGTGTACTTGGTTGAAAACTGAAGACGAGAAAGATCATTCGTTATATGATTGGTAGCACCACTGTCAGGAGTCCATGGAGGAGTTGGTAATAAACCAGTTTGAGCAGTATATGCACGTGGTGCGGAAGCTAGTGGTTGACGATGCGGAGGACGAAAGACACGATCAAAACGGTTCCAACAGTCCGGTGCTTCGTGATTGGGATGACCACAAAGATGATAAGGAATTTCAGTCTTGTTGCATTGTGGTGAAGGAGATGAAAACCGAGAGTTGGTCGAAAATATGTTGTTCGTACCGTAGTTGGGCCGAGCTAAGGTCGCTGTAGAGTTGGGCCTAGTTGATGCCCAAACAGAATGAGATGGGCTGGGACTGTAGACGTATTGAGCTAGGATGGGACTGTAGAAACAGGACGAAGCTCCACGGGATTGACCAATAATGTTTGCTACATGCTGAGTTTGTAGTGCTTTCTCTTGATGCTCCATACGTAACTCAAAAGTGAGAAAATCTTCCACAGTTAGAGAACTCATCGTGGTAGTAAAGGATGTAACCATAGTATCATACGAACTGTCAAGACCGGCGAGAAGAAAATGACGAAATTCTTTGTCGGTAACCGTTGTATTGGCAGCAGCAAGACTATCCACTAATTCACGAGCATGATTGATATATTCTCGCATGGTTTTGTACCATTTTTTAAGAGCACGGAGCTCACAGTGAAGATGATGAATTTGTGCATCAGATTTGGAAGCATAATGATCTTTAAGAGAGTCCCAAATAGCTTTGGAAGTTGTAAGACGATGAACATGTCTAAAAATAGCAGGTGTAAGATATGAGAACAACCAACTTACCAGGATTTTATCCTATTTTGTCCATGAAAGAAAAGCCGTAGTAGGAGCTTTATTATCAACAGGAGGTGCTGGGTAGGGTTTCGTACCCGTAACATAACCATTGAGATCATAACCCTAAGATACGGTAAAAACTGAGCTCGCCACAAGGAATAGTTGTTTTCATCTTATTTAACAGTGATTATATGATGAGGTTGAGAGAATTGTAAAGCAGAAACAGTAGATGTAACCATAGAAGACATAGTAGATGATATTATTGAGGATTCAGTTGACATAATTGAGGATCTGTAAAGGCTAAGCTGATACCAAGATAGAACTATCTAAGGTTTAGGTTAAATGAAGAAGAAGTAGATAGAAAGAAGATAAGAGTTTTAACAAAAGTTTAATTTCCTTAAAATATTTTCACATACATAATTGTCGAACTGAGGACATCATATATACATAGTTTTCCTTGAACTACAAGATACATAGTTTCCTAAATAACATTGATTTCCTAATATACAATAAACGAGTCTTCTGGCAGGGTATCATGTGTTATTTCACACACGTACCATATGTTGTGTTAACATTCCACCGGATTTTGGTTTCTGGAATGGAAGACATATCTGATTGCGTTACTTGTCTTCCTTCCATTTGCAGGTGTTATATTAGGAATCATAACCAAAAAGATGAATGTCAATGTTGTGGGTTAATAAAATGAAAATTGCAAGAAAAACCATTATTTTTCAGATCTTACACTGTGAAGACTTGTAGGAGGTAGAAAGAATTCACTCATCAGGTTTTGTTGAACACATACAAGTTAGATTTGAGATAAGAAGTCATTATGAAATACAATTTCAAATATCCGTGTCTCTATTCTCTTGGATCTCCTCCAGTGTATGTTTAAAGGCTCCAACATAAAACCAAGACTCCTATCCATATGATTTGGAAAAGGAAACTTCAGATCAGATGCAGAACTCATGTTACTTGATTTTCTCCTCTCAACACCGCACTCTCACTCTTTGAATAACGTTTCTACTGATATTGTAGGGTTTGTTTGATTTTATAGGAAAATTTTGTGCAATTTACTAAAATACTCTTAAAGTAATCATAATGTTGCAGCGCCCAATGTGTAGGCCCGATGCCTACCGTTTCCATGTATTATACTGCATATACTGCTGCGCTTCCCGTGATATAAGGATACTGGATTATGGTATACATGAGATGAACCTCATTCCATGGGTTTAAAGACAAAAAGACATTACATACTATAAAAATTCGATTTAGATGTGAAATATACAGGGTAACTGAGGTAAAATCATAAATATCCATTACATTACATACTTAATGTTGATGACTACTACTTCATTACTTCAAAGTATATGATAAATACCGTTATGTCTCCAAGCAATATATGTGTGCACATATATGATATGGAAAACACGTTCCAATTAGTACACCTCACTCATAGTTGCATGGATAAAACCATCTTTGTTAAAGTTCCAATAAATCTTGGATCAAGGAGAGAAGGAAAAACAGTAAAAAAGTATTGCATGACCAGTACTCAGATAGTAAAACTGACAATCATTTTGCTAACCTAGTCTAAAATATTTAGAGCAACATAAGGTTTAATTCTTTTTTTGAGGATATTGGATATACCGAATACCGAATAACAAAAATTAAGGTCAACAACAAGAACTGGTAGAATAAACATCTCCAGTAGCTAATCACAAAGTAATTTTCCCAGGGTTTCAAGGTTTACCTCATCTTGATGATAATTCTAAATAGGAGGGTGTGTCCTGAATGAAATTGAATGACCAACTAAACAGAGAAGAATAGAAATGCAAACCCAATTAAGCGAAACCAAAGTCGAGGCAAGGATTATATCCTCTAGCCTTAAGACAGATTCACCCCGCACTGGTGCTTACGGATTATCGATGTCTGTCTCCTAGGATACAACGACTATCTTCTCGATGTAGTAGCACTCCGAACTTCGAGAAACGGTGAACCAAACTTAAAGTGATGAACTCTCTTTTGAACACAAACTAAATTGATGATTTTAGAATGCAGTAGGATGATAATTAGGTTTCTAATTGATTGCAATCTCTAAGTGAGTGCAGGGTATTTATAGAATTACTAGTACATCTTCAATGAAGAATCATGATGCTTCAAGGATTTCTTCAAGGGGTGTGTCTCTAGAATTCCAATTTGAATTCCCGAAGAGTTATTTCTCTTCACGTCTGGTTTTAGGTTTCTCACCGTTTCAAACTTGAAACTATCTTAACCTAACTAATAGGCGAAATTAGGATTAAGCCCATAGATACTAAACCAGCCCAACACCCAAGTCCACAGTACTAGTTCAAAATTTCCATTCATATACAGAAAATTGGATTCAATTTTCCAACAATGATCTTACGAGTTTTTTCTCATGAAATCAGATAAGACTTGACGAAAACCATCTTCCCTTTTGAAACTTAGTATTATACATTGGTACATAGAAATATCTATGATTTTTCTCTGAAACTAATATGGGATTGAGACTAATTCGCAGTTGTAATTGGTAATTTAAAGATTGTAACAACTTGATGAAGAGAGGAATTTGGTTGAAAAGCAACGAGTAATTATTAGATTGAGTTCTTGAGAAATTTAAAGATCCAGTTTTTTAATCATCACACTCACACGGTATCTAAACTAATCATTCTTATTATGTAAATTGAATTATTTTAATTTACCGGCACCTATTTTGTTACAATGACATCTTCCTCCTTAAAGGCCTTGACAAAATATGCTCTCACGTTAAACGGTGAGGAAACCCTCGCTTTCTATTGGCCTAGAAAGGACTTTTCTAATACAGAAGCTATGGTGAGGACACTTGGCATAACTCTATTAGTTGCAATAATTAAAATTAGGTTACAATTTGGATATATTAAATACTTAACTGTCCGTTAGTAACGGTGTTGGAAAAAAAATGGGTGGACAATACTTATGTTAGAATTTAATCTTGAATTATTTAATTACACTGTGTTTACATTAATACTTAACTGTACTTTAATAAGGGTGTACAAAACTCACATCCAAACCTTTTAATAAACTTAAGGGAAAAAAAAAAGTACAACTGTTGAAAAGGAAATCCCCCAAAAAAAGGAAACTGTTTTCCAAAAAAAAAAACGTTAAGGACTTTAAACTTGGAATTCTTCTAAAAATGGAAATCGATAACAAACCAAAAAATAAAAAGAAATTGGTTGAAATTAGGAGATCGTTCCCAAAAAGGAAATGACATCTCTTCACGGGGCGGGGCGAAGCCCCGCGCACACCATATCTATCTTACAAAAACAAATGGTTTTGGCCTGATCCGACAGTTATGGATGCTTTTTTTATTCCGATCCACGGCCAGCATGTGCTCTCTAAAATGAGAAAGTTGAAAGACAAATCCTGGTTGAGAATCACCCCAGGTTTACCGCCCGCATCCGACCGGTCTAATTCTCCCATCCATTATTATCATCTCTGTCCGTTATAAAATCATCAGAATCCTAATTATATCAGCACCAAATCCCCCCCTAATGTTCTCCCCCTGTTATTATTATCTTCTTCCGTTACAATTTATCTCACGATCTTCTCCTCTGATCTTTTTAAAGGAAATAAAATCGGATTTCTATAAAGACAGAGTAATAAGTTTATCAGACGTTACATACAAAAACATCCTTTCGATTGCTGCACCCTAGAAGAGGTCATCTTCTTACCATGTTTCAGTAGCATACTCTCTCAATAAACTTATTTTTTTTATTTAGTTCTTTTAGTTATAGTTCGATTTTTCAATTTGGGTTCCTAATAATTTTATTGCTTTATTGTAGGTTTCGATTGTTGCATTCAAAAAATCATCAGAATTCTAAACATCAAAGGTAACTCAATTGAAAGAGTATGAGTGATTATCCCCTTGAATACCTAATAATTTGCACATGAGTGATTGTTCTGATCAAGTCCATACGTTACATTAGAAAAGCAGCTCCTTGAAATGTTCTAAGGGTTCTCCATTTTTCTCTCTTTGAAATACTCTCTCAAGATTGTAAATTGATTTTGCTATACTGTTTTTATTTTTATTTTTTTAATTTTTGGATGTGTTGTTGCAGATTTTAGTTGGTATACTAGGGAAAAGAGATACCATCCATCTCAGGTAAAATTAATTGAATGATAATTTTGCTGAGTTTTCATCCTTGACTTAGTTGATGCATAATTTGTATTTGAATTAACTTTTCTTGAATTTGTATTTAATTTTGTTGAACCGTTTTCTTATTTGTTGGTTGTTTATGCATATCAGTTTTAGCTGTACTTTTAACTAGACCATTTGCAAGCAATCAGGATATCAATAATCTTTTTTTCTAATAGCTATTGATTCTCAATCCATTGTTGTCAGTTTTGATTCTTAAGAAGGGAATTAGGGTTTGCAAATTGGTGCTTTCTGCATTCGTTCCGTGCTGCTTAACATGTTAAAGGTAATTTCTTTCTACCTTTCTCAGTTGATTATTAAAGTTTAGTGATTGATATTTTCAATTTTTGGGGGGTGTCTGATTTTTAGAATGAAGCTCGGAAAATTTGTTTATCAGCTATGTAGTTCTCCAAAAGAATGAAAGCAGCATTGCGTGTTTCTCTTAGGTATGTAAAACTTACCCCTTAGTAATTGATATATATATCATGCTCAGGGCCAGACTATCTAATAGACTAGCAACAGTCTATTTATTTCCTGTGTACAAATATTTCACCAACAAAACTCAATTATTATCCCTTTATTTTTGGATCAAGATGAGAATCTATGGGTTACAGATGACAAGCTATGAGCTACAAATATTGATGGATACATTTTTGGTACAAGATGAGAATCTATGAGTTGTAAATATTGATGGATATGAAGATAACACTAAAATTATATATAACGAAATGGGATAAATGAGAAACCCAACTAATTATCTGAAATCTATACCCAAGAAGACCAGACCTTCACTATCGTGGCTAGCAGTAACATCAAACCTTCATTCCTCCGTTCACATGTGGTAACTTAATTAATAAGCCTACTGTACATTTCTCTTTAATTTGAGTCATGTCAGTCCAAGCCTAGGCTGACTCCAATACCTATCTATGTACCTCATGATTGAAGGGTTACGATTGTAAGTTTGCAAGCAAAAAATCTATCCTTTGAGTTATTGTAGAAAAAGCATATGGTGGCCATGTTATTGAATTTTATGAGAGTATACTTAAGAACAAACATAGGTATCTAATCTAAAAGAATCCTTATGCCGTTATGTGCACTATGTAGGACTGCTAATTGTTCAACCTTTTTTTTTTCCCGATTGTGTACTGAAATTTGTCCTTATGTGCACTATGTAGGATTGCTGATTGTTGAAACAAAGCGATATTTCTTTTTACCAAAGTTTTTTTTCATTTTATAGTTTGAGATTCTTTTAACATTCACTTTTATTATACATTATAATTTTCTATATGCTTGCCGCATGTGTCCAGGGTCACCCAAGCAAAATAAATTAAAAAAAAAAACATGCAAATCCCCCCCTGCCAGTTGCCGAAGGATCGTATCTTGATTCAGTGACATATTTCCAATTGAGCAAAAGTGGTATTTGAAATGCAAGGTATTTGAAATTTGGATGTGCAGGAGGTTGATTGGTTTTGATTATGTTTTACGTGTTACGTAGTCATTTGTTTCTGAATGCAAGGTATTTGAAATTTGGTTTTAGCATATTAGGGTAATCACATGTAAGATAAAACTCTACTTTATAGAGATGGAGTAGATTTTTTCCCGAAATCGTCACCACATGAGAAATTTTTAGTGAACCAGCATTCTCAACAAACTATGATATGCTATTTTAACTATTAGTTGTACTGATTTTGATTTTAATCCATTTCATTTGTTGTTGCATGAGTTTTAAAGATGGATGGGAGGATAGTTGGGTGAAGTCCCCCGCTTCTACTTTCAATCTAGGGATTGGGTGTAGGAAAAGAATCATATACCAGTTGATAGTTGTTTGATTGTGAATTCAAGGTGTGTATTTTCTTGAAAGTTATTTACAAAATATTCAAAACAAGTCTTGCCGATTCTATGTATTGTGGATTTTGGGGAAGTCCCCCGCTTATACTTTCAATCTGGTAGTTGATGGAACTTGCAAGTCATAATGTGGACAGAGATGTCATATTTTTATACTTTTCTTGGAACCAACCGACACACCATCAACAAGCAAATCAAAAAGACCCAACAGTGGACAAAATGTCATCGAGTGGTCAAAGAGGCAGGGAATTAAAAGCCCCAGAAGATATCATCAATGTAATATACATCTTGGAGGCCAATACTCAAGATCTTCTGTTAGAGTAGCAGCTTCATTGGCATACAGCTTCTTAGGCCAGTCACCAGGAACTTGGGGAAACACACACAATAAAGAGTGATGAAATTACAAGAAAAACTTGATATACCTTCTAAATTGTCAGCTCAACAATGCGCACCTTTGGAGACTAGAATCTTACGAAATGGATTTTTCAAGTACACTCCATTTCACTTCCCTCATTTAGTAGTTTTAAGTTGATGTCATGGAACTAAACAATAAGATAAATATTCATATTTTTAAAAGGGATATCCACGAAGATCTTCCAGGAAAAAATCTCGAAAGTGTGTTATATGTCATGGAACTAAACAATACTCCCTCCGTTTCAGGAAAAGTGTTACTTTCACTTTTTCAATTTGGCCTATTTTTAGGCTAAAATAAAAAAGTGAAAGTAACACTTTTCCTGAAACGGAGGTAGTAAAATTTATTGGGATGGATATTATGTGTCCTTTTAGTTATGTTCACATCATATTTAGAATGACCTGCATTTGAGCAAGGGTTGTCAATTCATAATTGATTAATATACCGAGATGATTATATGGGGGGTTTATCCCGTCTGAGAGGGATGGTGGGATCCTCTTTACCATTCCCAATCTCAATGGTACAATCATTTTACTCTCCGCAATCATTAGATTCTTACTTGGGATTTATTTCACAGTTAGTCTCAGTTAGTGTAGAATTATTGTTGTCAAATTACCAAACCTCGAGTTAATTATAATGTTTATTCATTTTAATTTTAATATACTTTTAATGGTTCTGCAACTTACTGTGTACCCAGTGCCAGCGTTGATATTCTTACAATTTTTTTTTAACTTTTGAGTGTTGATTCACCAGGTGGTGCTGTAAGCACCTAGACCAGTATCGAATTTTGATGATCCTTCTAGCCTCCATGTCTTCAATAAAAATGAAATATATGACTCACAATTTACAGAAGGAAAAGTACTCCATGGATCTTTCAATACCTAACCAAATGTCGCTGGAATATAAAATCTAACCTTAAGATCTTCCCAGAGGGTGTTGTAAACCAACATGTCCCAATTTTGTATGCCTCCATAAGCAAGCAACATTTTCCAACAAACAAAAAATGTAGGTGTCTTGGCTAGCGCAGCACAAGAAAAAACTTCCACGATCACTTATTACTGACAACAATCAAAATCCCGGGCCGTTACGGCACGGGTCATATACTAGTTAAAATATATGATTAAAAGAAGAGAGAAAATGCCCGGTGCATAGCACGGGCACTAATCTAGTGTTAAATAAAATCGTAATTATTCTGTAAATTAAATTACTTTTATTTTCTAGCACCTATTTTGTTAGAATCTTGTTAGAGTATAGCCTGCACCATGTTTGTAAAAATGGGTGGATAAAATTCCTGCCTAGCTAAATTTAGGCATGGGAGCTCGCTGAGCTGACTCAGGCACCCATGTCAATGCCATGGAATGAAATATTGCAATTTGGACAAAGAGGGTGATCCTCCGACTAAGAATTGCTGTGCCGCTTGGTGTGTTATTCGTTATGATTCCACTTCCATGTGAAACTTATTATTACCCGACTTTATCTTTGTTGGGTTTTTACTACTACGGTCATTATTTGAAAGAACAAATATGCTAGATTGACCGGAGCCGGAGAAAATCCTGAAAATAATCCCCTGTGAGTGAGTGGTGGAAACCTACAAGTATTCTCCGGCAGGTGGAACAAGTAAGTGCTATTTCGGACAGTGGATTTCCTTATGGATTGATATTGAAACAAAATAATATTGTATTGCGGATTTAAAATACATCATTGATTCACAGGGGTTCACAAGTATTGGGTTCAAATGCACTATGATAACGGAGGCACATATAAAAATCGAAATGAAAAAATTGCAGCCCATAGCTGAACTTGAATGACCTGAGGCTTGGGGTCAGAACCACTTAAAAGGTGAAAGATGTTTGATGTTTGATGTTTGGTTTTGGTACACACTATTCTCCTTGAGAGTTGTTGTTAATTAGTCGCCCATGTACAACTAATAACCTGATTTGATAGTTAGGTGTTTTAATAAACCGTCCTTCACGACAGGCAGCCATACATTGTACCATTTATGGAGCGTCATACTGTATTTTGTTTTCACGTTGGTTAATCTGGAATGATGTGAGAAATCTGCATCCTCTAAGAACATGGTTGTTGTGTTTTGATATGTTGAGTTTTTATCTATCTGGAATATGGAAGGAGATGTGACAAATTGGAGTACATCAAAAAGCTAGCTACAAATGCATCTCTAGGAATTGAGTTTAAGAAATTGCCGCTTACTTACATGTTTACAAAGAATTAGTGCAAATAATTTTATTTTATTTGAATACGAGGAAAAGAAATACAATCTCAATCAAAATGCTGTAGTTTAGTATATTGAACTTAAAGAGGTGGTCCCAGCTGAGGTGGTTGCCGCTCATAAACACCAGGTTGTCTAGGATAGTATGGGATTGTTGTTGTTGAGGACGATGAGGCATCATCACTACCAACCGGATTATTCTTCTCTTCTTCGAATCCAGCTCTAACCTTAGATATGAAATTATTAAACTTACTATTCACATCAGAACTTAAATAGGATGGTGTTGATGGTGGTTCATCGACGAATTCATATGAACTAGTGTGCGTTGAACTACTCTGGATTTTTACGAGATTCCCATGTGCAGAAAATTTCATCCCTGCCGTTGGAAATGGCGGCGGTGGTGGAGGCGGTGGTATTCCGGCAACTGGAGATTGATTGCCGATGGTTAAATAATATTCTTTCTTTCTTGAACTCTTGGCGGATGTCGGTAACGGTGGTTTTCCTTGGTTAAGCGTCGTATTCATGGAAGATGATTCAGAAAATTCTTGTGCTGGTGGTGCAGGTGGTGGTAAACCACCACTATTGAAAAATTGTTGAAGAAAGGATTTTGGTGGTGGTGGTGGTGGCGATGGGGACGATGGGTTTTGAATTGTGATAGTAGATGAACTTGATGATGGAGGTTGCGCTGAGGCATCTGGGTTCTGATAATTATTTAATTTAAAATATTTCTGGAAGAAATTCGCGGGTGGCAGCGGTGGAGGTTGAGGCGGAATGGACACCTGGGATTTTAACTTCTCCAGCTCCTCTTTCTTTTGTTTTATCGACTGAGTTATCCTTCTATCCTCCCGCTCTTTCTTTCTTCGTGGTGGTGTTACTAATTCCGGTGGTTCTGCTGGGATTGTTGGGGACAATAGTGCGGGTGATTCTGCTGGTTGTTGTGGAGATGGAATTTTGTGTTCCCGTAATACAGACGCATCAACTGGAAGCAAAGGTCTCGGGTTACTAGTATATTGGGTGTCGTAAGATTCCGGTACTGGAGGAGCTGATGGTTCTGGCCGATAATAATTTTCTTCAGGTGCCGAAAGTGAATTTGGTCTCGGATCATCAGATAATTGTTGGTTACCCATAGTAGGCCTATGACTACGACGAAGACGATGACTACTGCCACTAAAATGATGATAATGATGATGATGATGAATATGAATATGGTACTGTGGCTGAGGCACATCATTCGCTTCCTCCTCCGCCAACTCTTCCTCCGCTTCCATCCAATTCTCCTCCTCCTCCACCTCTTCCACCTCCACTGCTGCTTGTTTTTGAGGATATGGGCTTGGAAAACTATGACCCGTCTCACTACCAATATTAGTCTCTTGACCGCTGTCATCACTAGCAGATGATCCGAGAAAGAAATCCCACATGGATGAACAACGATGACGGTAGTTCGTCGATGCGGATGAGATGGTATGTGGATCTCCCTCTCCTCTCATGGTTTTTTAGCTAAGGTTCTCCTGAGAAATGGCTAGTAATAGGTTACGTTGGGCATTGACTTTGGGATGGTGAAGGAATGTGATCGTAGAAGATGCCTCCAAAAGTTGATAAAAATATGCTTAATTTTATTGTTGGTTCTGGTTTGAATTATTTTTCTCCTTTGAACTAATTCTTGAGTTCATACTATAATAATTGAAGTATAATTGACAAATGCGTATAAACAAATTGAAATGATTATTTCACTGGATTGAGGGCGATTTTTTACCTACTAAGCAGACGGTGTTGACTTGACCCATCTGCCGGCTTACGTTCATTATGTCACGCCATAGAAAACGTTTGAATGAATTTATGCAAAGAAAGGAAAAATAAACACTAGCTATTCAATTTGCAGAGAATAACATCCTGGAAGGCATGCTTGAATCTGAATAGTATGGTATAATACTCACTATCCGGTTCATTTTTGTTCATTTTTGCTTCTATAGTTAACCTCCACAGTTCATATAATAAAGAGGGGGAAGTGGAAAAACTGCAGGAAAATTGCACACATAATATAAATAATAGTTATGAGAAAATCATTACCAAATTTCACTCGCATTTTAGATGCTCAACCATCAAAAAATCACCAACACACTGACAAGCATTATCATTTAATCTAAACCAGAGTAAACATTTGTAACCCCAAGTATGGTCCATAAAAGTCTATTCCTGTTATCTCTAACAATTGTAAATATAAGTCCTGGAATGATCTTTTCTATGTTACCCTCTGTCCTGCTAATCATATATAAGTTCCAGATTTTTGCTGCTTTCATAAGAAATCTCGCCAGTGATCAGGCAAAAAATGAAGAACTGATGAAAATTCCAACTGTTGTCATCCCTGGTCAGTAAGCTGCTGTTGCATATCCTCGCAAATGTAAATTAGCCTGCCATATAGGTAACAAGCATAATCATCAAACACTAAATAGATGAAACTACATACTTGTATCAGTAAATAAAGTCAGTAAACTCCAAACTGTATCTTTCTATGATCAGATATGATGGATACAGCTTCAAATTTCTACCAACCTAAACCAATTACATAGTTTGTCCCAATTCAATTGCTTAACTAGAAATCCTAAGCTGGTGTTTAAATTATTTAAACTATTGCCTTTGATGCAAATTAATGCATCTCATATCTTCAATTTTTTGCAGATCTAACATTCCACCAGTTATAGCATGCTAATTTTCGGATGATCTACCATTCCACCAGTTTATGATGCTAGAACTCCAAAGTGAATTGGTTTATGTAGATACTACTGTATTGAGTTTCTTTCAAAAGATGTATTGAGCTTCTCTATATAGGAGATATGACACTATTTTACAGATCTTACCGGCAAAAGCATATGAGGAACAAGTTAGATATGAGAGGAGAAGTCATTATGACCGATGATAGACGTGTTTCTCTTTGATCTCCACCAGGGTATGTGCAGTAATGATTCCCACATCGAAGCATAACTCCACATCAAACCCTAAATTGTCATCATCAAGAGAACTCCGGTTACTGATTTTTCACTCAACACTGCCTCCTCTCACAATACTGGGTCTAGACTCTCTTATCTCACTGTGTTCTGCTGAAACTGAAATTTTAGAGCTTGCTGTTGATTTATATGAGAATTTTTGGTGATTTACTGAAATGCCCTTGAACTCAACCCTACGATTACAGCCCGTGTGCAAGCCCGGCATTTGCAATTTTTATAGCCTATGGCCCTATACCGCTATGTATGTGTGAGATACTGAGATTGGATTTTGGTGCAAACGAGGGAACCACAGCCCGAGGTTATCAACACAAAAGTAAGAAATTCAAGTTGGGATGTGAACTACGCATTAAAGCAGAAGTTCGAAAATCTGGTAGTCGATTACTAATGTCATCATTTCAAACTGTTTAAATACTACAGAGTCATAGAGACAAATGCACTTGTGTACTATTTGACTTTCCCCTTGAGGCCACACATATTCGCATAAAGCACAAATCACAATATTCGAGACAGCACCATCTTTATTCAAATTTCAATAGCGACCAAGTAGATATGTAGTCGGAGATGTCAGAAATAAGATTTTGGTTCACATTGATAGATTTAGAAAACTTTAACCCATTTCACATCAATAGTTCCAGACATGTTTTTGGGCATACCAAAAAATTATCGGGCATACTCAAGGTTCGGCTCACAAGTTGTGAGCCGAACCTAGACAAAATGTATGCCTGATAATTTTTTGGTATGCCCAAAAACAGCCCTCAATAGTTCTCCCATGCCCCATTGTCATCACCAGCTATTCTGATGGGAGTAAGCCCACAACAGCAAAGAAAAATATAATATGACTAGGACTACCCAATTTTAGTGAAACCTATTTTGAGGTGTACTCAAATGTTTCGAGGCATACCAAATTATTTTTCCATCTAGGGTGGGTTTATAAGGGGTATCTTAACAGTGGGTAGATTACCAAGTAGCCCTTACTTATTTTAAAATGCTTAAATATCCTTCACCCAAATTTAAAACATAAACCTTAACTAATCAAAATTCAAAATGAAAAATCATTTTCATTCCTAACCTAATCTCATCATTATCAAATCGTTTTGATTTTATATTTTGTTGCTGATTATTTGGCAATTCATAAATCTTTGATCATTGATTAAAACCACAAGTTCGTATAAAGCATTAGGAAAAGAGATTTAGCTTCAGATTTGCATATTCGAAACCAGTTTTTTTATTTTTATATGTTTCAGAAGAATAGTTCGCCTGATAATTAAACATGAAAATGACAGCCGAACATCATTTTGTTAAAAAAACACACTTAGTTCAGCTGTTTAGTTTTTTATTCGAATCAGGCGAACCTAAATTTGTCAGTTACAGAGTGAAGTTCGGTTGATAACTTGTCAGCCGAATCTATGCTTTTTGAAAATATACCTAGGTTCGGCTAATAACTTAGAGGTTCGGCTGATAACTTTTCAACCGAAGTTAGGTATATTTTCAGAAACATACGTTCAACTGACAAGTTATCACCCGAGTCGCTCATCTGGTCAGTAGATCTATGTTGTAAAAATTCAATTTGTGACAAATTCAACTTATAGAAAAGACATTAAACTTTGTTTGGAAGTTTACCTTTGTCTTAACAAACTTTAATTATCTATTAGTTCTCAAAAGCCTAATTTCTTATTCTTCTTCTTTCACAAACCCTAACCTAACTATATCTCAAGAAAAAAGGAAAAAAAAATTCTTTGAAACTGAGACTATATAATCATTGGCATTAACCACTAATCATTAACTTCTAATTTTACACTAATGAAGTAAGGGAATTCTGGTTGTGATAAAAATATGATGGATAAGGGGTTATTGATTTTACCACATAATGACTCTATTTTGTCATTACCTTGTATGCCTAAAAAAAATTTGAGTATGCCTGAGAATAGGTTTTATTTTAGTTGACATTGTTGATACATGAAAATAGTTACCATCTGATGGGACTAGGGAGTCCTCAAATGAGATGGAAAGCCCATTAGGGAAATGGGGACTAAAGCCCAAGTCCAATAGAGTGTGTCTATGGAATAACAAGAATAAGGAGGGGATTAATGAGAAACTAGAGGATATATTAGGAAGGATGACAATAATAGTAAATAAGAGGGTTCCAATGACATATGGCATGCTTCCATGAGAGGAAGGGATTTTGGGAAAAACTTATAAAAGAAAGGTGATGTAGGACATCCATTAGATTTATATTTATATTATTATTGATAGAGCTTAATTAATTTAGAGCGATATTTCTTATTTTTAGCATTACTTATTTTTAGAAGTTATTTAATTATAGAACGTTATTTATTTTAGGGATTTCTTATTTTCCAAATTTGAGTCTTAGAGTCATTTAAATAGGAGACAAGTCCTATGTATTAACACACAATATTATTATCAATGTTGCAGTGGAAAATATGGAGAAAGTAAAGAGACAAAGAGAGATTTCTATTGATCAGAATAATAGGGTTACATAGATATAATATCCTTTATATATGGGTCTTCTTAACTTGTATCTCCGTATACAAGTTAAGCATTGATGTCTTGTATTGATCCTATAACATTTTACATAGAAAACACAAAGCTTTGAATCTAAAATTTACTTTAATAAATATTCTGTTTTTTTCAGCAAATACCCTTTCAACTTTATGACTTTTTTATTCTAACTTATTTTTCGTGGAACCTACGTGACATCCAACCAATAGACGTACGGATAGGAGGAGTATCTTTTTTAACTCCATCTTCTTTCTCTCTTCCGTGTGCTCATACTGTAAAACCCACTAAAATCATCTATTCATTAAAAAATCATGTTTTCAATCGCAATTCTTCTCCATGTCCCATTCATTCCTCTGTTGACTTAGTGGTTTATCTCAATTAACTTTACGATAGATCCCCCGTATCAATTGTAAAAATTAAATCCATTAACCTTGCGCAAAAATAAGGGATCAATGATGATCTGCAATATGTTTTGTTGTTGTAATGTTTTGAGATTCGATGAAAGATATTATTCATATGCGTTCGAACCATTAGAGTATCACAAAAATGAAAAAATGATTTCATTTTTTGGTTTTTAATTTCTTCAGATCTATTAATGGCAGAAAGGGAGGATTCTTATGAGCTTAATTTTTATTTTTTTTAGTTTTCATGATAGGGTCAGATGATACTTGCAAAGGTAGGATTTAAAAGAAAAACTGGACATGGGTTTAGTTTAGTTTTTTTAGCAGAAACACTAAAACAATTCTTTCTCCTCCATTACAGTTCAAATAAATTGAGAACTAAATAAAGAAAAAAAATTATAAAGTAGCGGAAGAAGAAAGGACTGTATAATCCATCGTCAGGCCACCGTGGTGGCGTGGTTTCATGTAGAGAATTTATTTTACATTTTGGGTGATAAGGGTAAGTATGGAAATAATATTTTACGATATTAATACAAATCACTTCCCCAAGAAAACTCGTAACTCTAATAAAACTTACCTATTTCAAGACAAAAATTGAGTTATTAATTACTCCATGTAACCCTATTGATCAGAATAATAGGGTTACATGGATATAATATCCTTTATATTTATGTAAAGGTAAACTCTAGCTAACTAGATGGACCGCACATCCATAGGACATAGGCCCTGTAACACTCCCCCTTGTGCGGTTCAATAACAAAACTTTATACATAGTGCTTCACACATAGTATAGTGCTTTGAATGTTTTTCTTCAAATGTCGTTCTCTTCTTGATGACTTGTGCCAAAATAAATTGCCTCATTAAAAATTTGACAAGGAGAAACCCAGTGGGATAAAACCTGGTACAACTCTTCACACGTTGTCTCGTACTTTACATGTAGTTCATCACATGCAATACGATCTTCAAAGATCGACGAGTCTAAGTTAATTGTCTCGTTAAAACTTCATTAGGCTAACCCAGAGGGACAAAAACTGAACTAAAGAAAAAGAGTAAAACATTAAGTAAACTTAGAACATAGTTGGATGCATATACATTGCCTCATTAAAACCTTGATAAGGAAAACACAGTGGGATAAAACCTTGATAAAGGGAAAAGAGTACAACGTGACAGATGCAAGAAAAGGTGATCTGTTGCAGATGATCGCTTTTCTCGGTTGAAGTTAACTAGTTGCTTCATAACTTCTAAGGCAGAAAACACTCATGGGAATGATAGCCTTAGCTGGGAAATTATATTTCGGTGTTTATTGTTGTCTCATTTAAAACCTTGCCGAGTAACAAAACCTTGTGGGAAAAATCAACCTCGGTGAAGGAAAATAGTTCAACAAACCATTAGATGCTACCCCTAATGTCAGAAAATTTTTATTAGTCTAATGCGGTCAAAAGGAGTTTATCACACTTTACTTTGGTGACTTGAATGTTTATAAGACCTTGTTGTTGATTCTGGAAGTTACATTTCTTAACATACTAAGGCGTTTCATTTCTTTGATTCAGATATTTTAAGTAATATCAACGCGATCTTTATGTCTTGAACGTTCAACATACTTGATGTTTTTAGTGTTGTCTCGCTAAAAACCTTGTCGAGTAAAAAAACCCTTTGGGAAAAACTATTCTCGATCGAAGGGAAAAAGAGTACAACACAGCTTCAATTTCGAAGTAAAATATGTCGATATCATATCCTTAGATCCTCCCCCTGATGTCAGCATCTCCCCATGATTACTTTCAGAGTTGTTCCAAACAGTTCCTTTAGTCATGTACTTTTCGACACTTAATATCGGTAATGACCTAGAAAATAGTCTACCATATCTCCTCCTGATTACTTTTGTTGGAGAAGAGATTATTATTCTTTCATAATCAACAACTGTTGAATTGCACTTTCATTAGCATTCCTTTCTATTTATTTGCAGGGATTAAAAAAAATCATGTCAATGGTTACTTTTAAGTATATGATTACATTCATTATCCCATTCCAATGCTGTTGCGTTGGCACTGAGCTATATCTAGCTAACTAGTTCACTAAGGATGTAACATTTGGTCGAGTAAATTATGTTAAGTACAATAATGCATCTATTGTACTTACATAAGGGAAATTCATCTCCCGACACATCTTCGTCATTTTCCTTTAGACGAATTGGTCACTTACTTACATCTGAACCTAGGATAACCATGGGAGTGCTAGCAGTATGCATGTCCTTGTTAAATTTCCTGAGAACTTTAGACATATGCAAACTGGTGGAATAATATACCAGAAGCTCAATTTTCGGTCGAGCTTTCCACAGATTTCTCATCTCAAATTTCTATTTAGAGTAGCCTGTAGGATCTATTATTACATCAAGAGCACCCATCATGTCTGTAACATCAACATAGGTAGCTATAATTCCAAATCAGGAACTTTCTTGTGAATACGCAAGGAAAAATACCTTACTTGTCTATCCCCTCCAAATCAATTGCCACTTAGACGGGTATACCACATCCGCCTGATTGCTTTAATCTATAAGTGAGCGTTCTATCTAACTGTAAATGCACTCTGTGGTTTAGAGTCACTTGATTTGGGAAACAAAAGGTTATCAATTACTTTTGTAAATATTTTTTACCTCTTTTATTCTATCAGAAATACGTAATAACCACATACATATGTTCCATTTCAAGTCCTTTTGAAATTACCAAGCTAACTAAGTAGCGGAACGTTATAACGTTTATTACAAGAGGACAATTCTAGGGATTTGTGAGAAACCTCGCACCACAAGGCGAGTCTTGATACTTTGAGACTTAATTTTTCCCACTGTGCTCGATGACAAATAATTATGTATGTCCCATAGGCTTTACACTTGGTTGGTTAGCACTACCACACCAAATACCTGTATATTTGTCAAAAAACCGAGTTCTACCTGGATTGTGTAGGCCAAATATGCACTTCATTGAAATTAAGCAACAAGGAGCTTGGTTCGATTTCATCTTGCTATATTTCCTTAAGAAAATGTATATGGAATTAATCATCAATATGTTCGCATGATCTTTCCATTGACTCGTTCGCATTCTCATAATCCACTTGAGATGTCATTGTTGTCTGGAATCACTAAACTTTGGAGCGTCCTCCAGTTTGATTCATGGAAATATTCAAAGACAATCTTATGGGATGATTTATGATGATATAAATAAGTTGTTCCTTCCTCACCTACTTCCTTTCTAGGTGAGGATTGATCGAACCAAGTGGTGTCTCCAACTTACTTTATGGAGCCACGGCCTCAACCACACTTCCACTAAGTGTAGTTGAAACACCTTGGGCTATGGTATATATCCCTTATTGAGGATTTGTAACCTTGTAGGTAGGTTAGCAGCTAGTATGTGTGATCTCATCACTTTAGTGACATCAATGTACATTCTGAAAATCGATTATTTTTTCACTTCACATTTACATTTGTGGAGTACAATAATCAATATGAGACATAGTGGGAACACACCACGACAATTCCTGTCGATCCCTTATAAAATACATTTCTTATCTCCCCCTAATGACGTGAAGACTATCTCATTAAAGTGATAACCCGCAAATCTAGCGGTAAGAGATCTCCTGCCAAAGGTTTTAAAATGCGGATAATTGTTGAGAGTAAATATCCAACAAAATTACTTAATCATTTTCGTGACCCATCATAGTAATATGTGGCCTCGTAATGGCGCATATATAGTGCAACCAAAAATGTGTAAGAACACAAATGTCAGGCTTGTAACCAGTTACCAACTGGTACGCAAAAATGGTTGACTAATTGTGGGTTCTAAAGCGAATAAGTGAATATGCGTATAATATTGCATATCCCCCAAGCATTTGTAGGAAGGTTGTTATGCATAACCTATCCTTAGACACCATATATAACCTATGATGGTAGCCTCTGCGAGACCATGGGGTATTGGATGCTCTACAATGACCTATTAAACATGCAAGTCCTTTTGATATAAAATATCTAGAAATAACAAGGTTGGTGAGACCTTAAATTGTATAATATGTGCTAGAATTGTTTCGAAAACGCATAATTTCTTGTGAACAATAATTAATTCAACACTTTGAATTATCCACCAGAGCCATAAATCACTTGACTGGACCGCATTCTGTATGGATATGTCCACAAATATAACCTTGTTTCTTTTGAAAAAATGGGTTGTTTACCATTTGCATCTTAAGATGGTCTCAATCCTTTTTACTAAATAATGAATTTGTAAAAGGTTTTCCATATTTCCTATCCCCTGTTTTCCTGTTTCCCATCCCCTTCACAATTTCTAAACTCAATCTACTTTTTACTTTTAAATTTTCCTAAGTACCACCTACAAAAGTCAAATTTAGTTTGACCAGGAATATTACCTGTCTTCTTCCAGCTTAATCTTTCAGTTTCATTAACCATTATTGAAAACTAATCTGGGCGACTTAGTTCAGATATTCGACTAGTTCTTCATGTTACCAAAATTCAGCATTGTCTATGAACGACTTGTTCATTTTTCATTTTTTAATAAAAAAATTAGCTAAGCAAACAAATGCTTGTGCATCACTTCCCACTAGTCTACCGAGTGTTATTATCTATAGCATATACCACTATCTTGTATGCAAAATTCAATCGTTATGTAATTGGATGATTGACGACACATGACCTGTTTGTACATGTTTTCATCAACAATAACTTTACAGGTATCAAATTTTGGGTGCTTTCACAAATGTTAATGAAGTCGTTATTAGACCGAATAAAAATTCAAATCGAATATCAATCCACAAAAAAAAAATGGAATTTTAGTTGACCTAATGTGAGCGACTAGCTCTTCATCATCACATTAAAAAAAATCAAATCGAGTTTGAACCAACAGTTTCATTATACAATAACATATATTTATCAAAATTCAATTATTAGATTTGAGTTCTACCCTTTTTATAATTAAATTTTGTTTGTAATAGATTAAGAATTAGATGAAAAATGGGATTCAAGGTGGTGGTCCGGTTTGGGAAGGAGAAGGCTCTGCTAGGAAAGAAGACGGTGGTGGCGGAGAAAAAAAAGGTTGGTTTTGATCTTAGGGTTTTTACCGTGGGGTGGATAAAACTATATAGGGTGTAAAAACAAAGTCAAAATACAAAAAGATAGGATTTAGAATCTTTTAAAATTAATTTGGATGGTACTTAGGATAATTGGGGATGGGAATTAAGATGGATTGGAAATAGGAAAAATTGGGCTAGGAAATAGGGAAAACCTTGTAAAATAAGTTACATGCTTTATTACTTTAAAAGCATAATGAGAGGGGAGGTGGTGTTTCTGATACTTTAGAAATAGTTGATTGTAAGAGATGCTGTCACTTTGTATTCTTTCAATCTTTGTTATTCCCATTTTCTTGTTAACTCAAATAAAAGGATGTCCATTTTAGTTCTTTCAAAACAAAACATCATATCACAACCAAAATGTCTTTATGGTTATGTCAAAACGTGAGTGAGTCACTTCCCAACATTACATTGTCAATTATCCAAGTATTAGTGATTTACAGTTCACTAGACTAATTGACTCATTATTTTATCTAAAATGTGATTCCGTTCACATTCATTGAAGGTAATTTGTAGATGCATTCTCATTATCACGGTTAGTTTTCGTTCAATAACCGTTTGCACAAACTTCGTAGAAACTTAACAAAGTGTGACTAGATCTTGGTTCTTATAGAGCTCATTTATACTGATTAGGCAACAATGATTGAGCATTTCTTCGTTCGGCTATTATCTGAGATGATCCTATCATCGCATGGTATTACATAAGGAAATAATTCAACAAGAAGTTTAATAGATTTCCTTAAGAGCTTCGTGTAATAAGTGGTGTGGCCTTATTATGTAACAAAAGAAAATTTATCTCATTTACTTTAGAGTGTTACAATTCATGAGGATGTTATAATTTTCATCATAATGTACAAATGATCCTTTTAACTCAAGTACTTATGAGTATATCTCAACTTTTTTAGAGTATTTCATTCTCATGGAAATGATATACTTTTCATTTTATAAGTACAAACTATGAATTTAGTTCTTCGCATAATTTTTTTTACTTTATTTGAACTTAAAAAAAATGTTTACTAAACTACCAAACAACCAATAGTTTAGGATCAAATCATACAAAATTCAGTTGAATAAAGATAATTAATAAGAACTTATCAAAATTTAAGTGTTTTAATTAGGCAAGTTTCTTATTGCCACTGAAGTTGAGAAGCGGGGGTACGACCTTCTTTTAACTTATAGTGAGTTTATTGTCATTTAAACTCTTTGTATATCTTGTAGTTGGGTTCTACTATATGATACCTGCATTTCATCGCTTGTACCATACTCAGTAAATGTTATACCAAATGTCCAACTCTCATTCCAATGAGTTAGAATTACGTCCCTGTCTCATGCTCGTAAATACATTTACTTTGTATTGTTACTACTTGAGCCAATATTACAAGTGTTTTAAATATCCAATGAACATTCAAATTTTCGGAGGAAAAATTTCATGAATGTTTCAAAAACTTTCTTTAGAGCATTCCATCGTATGAAATCAATATGTCGCCTTAAAATGTAGAAGTTATGCCTTCATCTTTTGAACAATGCATCGTCATTAGTTGAAGGTTTTCATGATGAAAGTAAATACCTTGTAGACACAATTGACTTTTGTATCAGAGGATTTTTAATGGCGCTCAAGTACTTCTGAGTCCAAAAGGTCAAAATTTTATTCGAGTTAGTTTAATCTGAACCCAGTCAATGGATTGGTCAATGCCCGGTCCATTGGGTTGACTATGTCATGGTTAATAAAAGTCCACATATATGTTCCATTATATATGAAGTGCCCAGGCCCATTGATAATAACTTGAAACTATTAGCATATGAGCCCAAAACATATTGTTAACCCTAAAATTGGAAATTTCATCATCCAACTTTAGTGATCCTAAAACAATTGTAAACATCTCCGATGATTATGAAAGTTTTACAGTACCTTCATAATAATGTTTCAACAAATATAATAATATTTCAATTAAATCCAACGGCTAGATAATAAGTTATCCATGATGCCGTATGAATGTTCTAATTAGCGTTTCTATGGACACAGTTGGAAATATCACGTAATTTTGAGTATTTCCTTGGTTGGATCTTTATGAAATTATTAAAGTATCTCACCAAAAACATTATACAAACCATGCAAAAATTATAGCATAATCCAACGGTTAACATTCTCAAAACTTAGGTTTTTCGATGTTGTTAAAAATTAGGGTTTTTATGAACGTACACAGTTTCTTTAAACGTATATTTTGGAGGTCGCATCATATTACGATTTGATTGAAATGTTAATAAAATAAGTATCGACTGATTGAGGTGAACATATTAAAATTTCATGAACATCTAACGGTTCAACATCTATTTTTATAATCATACGTTTGTAGAACCCTAATATATACTACGAAAACGAAATTTCTTTGTTCAAAAGATATACCTGGTAACGCATCCATGATGATAAAAAAATAGGATCAGAACCACTCTAATATTCAAGGAATCAGTGGTGGATGCAGAGTGTAATAAGGGTGTGTAGTTGCGACCCCTTCTCATTGGTCTTCCAAGCTTAATTTCGAAGCCCAAAGATTTTTTACAAGCCTAATTTTTCTTTCTTGCTAACCCTTATGGAATTTTGCTCCCCCTTAGTTCATATTCTAGCTTCGCCACTGCAAGGAATAATCCATAACTAGTCTTGAACGAAGAAAAAAAAATGCACCAGTTGGTAGAGTCGTGCATGAAAATGTGTTGCAGTGGAAAATATGGAGAAAGTAAAGAGACAAAGATTTATTGATCAGAATAATTTACATGTATATAATATCCTTTATATATATGTAAAGGTAAACTCTATATAACTAGATGGACCTCACATCCATGGGCCATAGGCCCTGTAACAATCAATTAATATTAAGATTTCTCAACTATTCACCTACTTTTACCATCAATTTTTTATTCATGCTTCTGTTTTCCGTTAAGTGGCATCTAGAGCTTCGGCTTACGGTCCTCTTATTCTTTTCATCTAATTTTCATTATCCTTTCGTCTCTTCTCTACATATTGAGATCTCCGTATCTCTTCATCCTAAACCCTTATCAACTATGCTTTTATTTTTTAGTTAAAAAAAAAAGACGTCATTAATACTTTTCTACCATAATCCGTCCCCATCTCTCATCATCTGGGTTGCACGGACGCTGGATTTTTTGAGCCGTGTCTGACGCACCAATGTGCGAGTCCCGTGCGTGTTTAGTTTGGACGCACTGATAACTCGGGTTTGAAGCCTTTTATTTATTTATATTCATTTAAACTTCTTCCATTATTTTTAGTATTATTAACTAAATAAACAAATAAGAAAATTTAGATTAATCATTTAGGTCTTTATTAAGAATGCGCAATTGGGAGATACTAAAACTAATTGGGGGATATTAATTACTAACCCCATCTAATAGTGTCCGGTAAGGAGTGTTTTTTGGGGGCGGAAATACTAAAATACCCTTCCATCTAAATTAAAATTTAAAACTAAAACTAAAAATCAAACACTAACAAGTTCATAACGATATGTTAAATGGAATTGTTCTTGAGAAAGATGAAGAAGAAGAAGAAGAAGAAGAAGAAATGGCTTTATTGAGAAGGTACATGATACCCAATCATATATTTAAAGTGTTGTTTTTGTTTTAAAACTTCGTTTGGGTTAGAATCATAAACTTTCTATCCACTCCCGGCTTGTGTTTATGATGAATACCCTACCGTTTTTTTGTTCCGGCGTAGTTTTTAGGATGAATACCATGCCGGTACTAGTTCCGGCATGGTTTTTTAGGATGAATACCATGCCGATACTAGTTCCGGCATGTTTTTTTACGATGAATACCATGTCGATACTTGCTATTTCAGACAAGTTTTCTGTATGTTTTCGTCCTCAAACCGACACGGTACAATTTGGAATCGACCATGCCGGCAATACTACCGGCATGCTCGATAATGAAATTTCTATGTCTGTAGTGTACTTCCAATTTCAAAATTGGGGGATATTGTGTATCGGCATGGTGAAAGTATAAATACCATGCCGATTTGGTCACTGCCGGCATGGTACTTTTACCATGCCGGCATTGAGTTTTTCAGGCGCAACAATGGCGAATTCAATGAAAGAAAATCAAATTTCAATACATTAATACCTATATATGAGTAATTGGAGCACTTATATGTTCCGCTAGTTTACATTCCTGGGTTGGTTCTTCACCTAAACCTTCATGATCATAAATATCTTGATTTGTTCTGACGATTATCAAACTAATCTATTAACTTAACTAATTATATTTAATCACCAAACATGATTAATAAGCGGTAGATTAGGAATTTGATAAAATACTTAGATAAGGGGTGACCCTGATTTGATATTTAAATCCAATTTTTGTCATTTTCCTTTATTCCCCAATTAGTTTTAGTATTCCCCAATTGCGCGTTCTTTATTAAGGTTTTGTAATTGGAAATGACATCACATATACCTATGGTTGGGCATGTGTTATTTTAAGAATGCATTTTGATTGTGCCATGCGATTAATAGTGATTGATTGCTTGACCTTCGGTGAGTATAAACAACCGATCTCTTATTTATTTTTTGAAATTTATACACATGTTGCAACATTTTCTAATTTTTAGGATTGAAACACTTAACATTGTTATATAAATACATGATTGTATATATATATATATATATAAATAAAATATGTATATAGGTGTCCCCATCCTAATTTTGTGAGAATTTTATAGCATTCGCGTCCGCATCGTGTCCACGTCTACGCATCCGCTTTTGTGCAACCCAGCTCATCACGTATCAACGCCTCTTTTCAATTCTGCTTAGTCACGAGCAAATAATTTCTCACCACTAGGGCTGGCAATGGATAACCGATATCCGGTATCCATTTCCGATTATTCGAAATCCTATAGGATTTTATCCGTTATATCGGATACCGGATATCCGGATCCGATAACTTATCGGATATTTCCTCTTAACCTATCGGAATCGGATTGGGCTCTATCCGATTGGTTAATATCCGATATCCGATAAGGTAGGGGTTAACGGATAAAAATCCTATAGGATAAGGTCATACATTAACGGTTTACTAGTAGTGACAATTGAAACAATGTTGCAATGGAAGGTTATCGGGCAATAAACAATGTTTAGTCGTCACATTGTCTTTAGCATTAGAGTAGTAGCAAGGTTCAAGTTAAAATGGTGTTACGTTTATGGTCAAAAAACTGAAGAAACGTCCATAATGATAAGGTCATATATTAACGGATATTAACGGATAAAAATCTGATATCCGATAGCTTAACCTTAACCTTATCGGATTGGAATTTTTGGTATCCGCCGGATATTATCGGATACCGGATATCCGATAATCCTTAACCTTAACCTTATCGGATTTGCCAATATCCGCCGGATATCTATCCGTTGCCACCCCTACTCACCACGGTTATAAGCTCGATAGTACATCACCGGACTAAGCCCAACAACCCATTAAATCCATATCCCACTCGTTGCGCACCTTCCTCTTCAATCATGGATTTTAGCTAAAGTTCCAATAGAAGTTTCGAGTTTTGATATCTTGTACGCTCAAAATGAGCTCATGATAGTTTCCAGGTTTTAACAAAATCAATACAAAGATGAGAAAGTTTTACCCCATTTTACAACGTCTTACTTGATTAAAGTCTAACTAAAACAACATTAGTTATTTAAGTTGTTTACCATAAGAGCCTAGCTACTATGGATTCTTCGTACAAAGGGGAAGCTTATCGTCAACGGTTGCCTTCTGTGCTGCAGATCGGGAGAATCAGTTTCTCATTTACTGTTCCACTACAAGTTTGCTTCCCAAATATGGGTTTAATTCAGGACAGCTGCTGGAGCGTATTGGACATCCCAAAATTGCATCGACGCGATCTTGAAGAGTTGGAACTTCAAACTGGTTCACACGATAGGAAAGAAATTTTGTCCTCTTATCCCGGCGGCGATATGCTGGTGTATTTGGAAGTCGAGGAATGCGGTGGTTTTCGACAATGCTACCATAACTACTGTTTCGGTAATCAAAAATATCAAGATACAACTATACTTGTGGTGCACCAACTGTGAAGAGATGAAAGGAATTTCTCTCAACTACGTTCTTACAAACTGGGACAGTTTCTTTGTAACTTAGTTTCCAGGTTTCCGTTTTTTGGGAATTTTGGTCTTTTTCGGTTTTTCTAGTCGCTTTTGAGTGCTAGTTTTTTGGGTCCTGTATGCTCTTTCGAGCCTCTTTCTGCCTACCTCTGGTAGGCTTTCTATAAATTTTTAACCTTTGCCGATCGAAAAAAAAAAAGTTATTTAAGTTGTTTTTTTCTTTTAATGTTTTGACCGGTTATTGGAAGTTTCAAGTGCCGGCTGAATCATATGGATGGTGAACAGATACAATACCAGCTGGACATTACGGATCAAACACGTAAATAAATAAATAAATACATTAACATGGAAAGAAAAATATTTGGGAAAAATAAAATTGATTATAGAATGGTTGGTGTACTACGAAAAAAAATATATTCGTGTCATTTTCTTGAATAATGTCGGGCCGCTTAACCATTGACCTGGTGTAAGTTTGTGTCCGAGTTAGAAATTTCCAGGGTGATGAACATATGTATCAAAATGATTAATAAATCTTTATTTATTTATTTTCCTTTATTTTATTTATTTTCTTTTACTTTTCCCAGTTTTATTGGTTTTATTTGGCTAACTGATGAAATTTTTTCGTGAATATAATCTCTTTGGAGTAATATGAAAAATGGTACACAATGTTCACTTCATATAGGGAGGGACAAAGAGACAAGCAAATACTAGGTAGACACCTTATTCCTAGGAAACAATATAGAGAATCACACTAGCATCATTTTCGAGAACTCTAAAGACTAAAGCATACGTTGGTGGGTGTCTCGTGGTATTCAGATAAAACTCACAATGGCACTGTATATCTACCAAGAAGGATTCACCATTTCTTCATTGTGGGTTTAGACGGTTTTGGAGGAATTTTTCCTCTACTATTGGTCTATCTGTTATCATTTCCCAGGAATTTTACAAATGTCAGAGAACCAATTATACGGCAATACGTGATGGTGGAAAAATTGGATGCATGATGGTGTAAAACTCGGCGGGAGTAGGTGGTGGGTAGAAACTGGCTTCGTAGTTCACGTAATTTGGGTTTATTGTTGATGATGATGATGAGGTATCACCACGGATATGAAATCCAGCTCTAAATGTGGGAATCATATTCTTAGCCTTGTTATTAATATCAGAACTTGAATAGTAACAAGGTGTTGATGGTAGATCATCTATAGAGTCGGATGAACTACTTTGGATGTTTACAAGATCCCCGTGAGAAACAAATTTCATCCCACGGTTCGGAAATGGCAGTGGTGGTGGAGGCTGTGCGATCCCATTCAATGGAGATTGATTGCCTATTTCCACATAAATTTCTTTTTTAAAGTTACTATCTGTGTTCTGCTTTCTCTTGCGCAGCAAAGTATTTGAATTATTTTGAGGCATCCGGGAACATGGTCTCGCATTTTTATGCAAATTGTGTGACCTAAGTGGTGGCACAGGTGTCTGCTCCGATCTTTTTTTGGGTGGCGGTGGTTCCGGTGATGGTGGTGGTGCCGGTGGTTGTGGCGGCAGAGGTGGTGGTAAACCAGCGTCAGAAAGGAATTTCTTAATCTGACTACTCTTCTTGACAAACTTCTGAAGAACTGATGAAGTAGGTGGATCTGCTAATGGATGTGGCAGGCCAGCCTTGAGATTGACTTTCTTCTTGTTATTGTTATTGTTTGGTTTGAATAATTTTGTTAGAAATGATAGCGGATGTGCCGGTGGTGGTGGAGCAGAAGGAAGTGGTGATGATGATTGAGGAACAGAAAACTGAGACGGTTGTATTGAAGGAGCTATTTCCGGTTGCGGTGGCTGTATTTGTCTTGTGGCGGGTGGTAAACCAGACTGGAACCGAAACCTGCCGGATTCCCCTTTCTTAGCTTTTTTTGATTCAGTACTTATTCTTCTCTCCTCCCTCTCTTTTCTTCTTCGCGGTGGTGGCTGTGGTAGTGGATCTCTTTCTCCTCGCCGTCCTCGTCCGCTTTCTCCTCCTTCTCCACTGCTTCTTGCTGCGCGCTTATGAGAGGCAGTTCGTTTTTCTTTTCCACCACTATCTCCTCCTCCTCCCTCTCTTCCGTTGACTTTCCCAATGCCACCTCCACCTCCTCGCTGTCCTCATCCTCCTCCATCTCTTCCGTTGACTTTTTCAGCGCCACCTCCACCTCATCGCCGTCCTCATCCTCCTCCATCTCTTCCATTGACTTTTCTAGCGCCACCTCCACCTCCTCGCCGTCCTCATCCTCCTCCATAGCTTCTTGCTGCTCAATTGAAAAACTATATTTCTCTGAATATGCTCATGTCCTCCGTCAGTGGTGGTGCTTCTGGGAAGCAGTCGGCAAACAATAACAAAGAAGACGACAAGGTCCACAGCAAGCTTCAGAACGCCCAAATTAACATTGGATCTGTAATTAAATTCAATGTTATAACATAAATCCATTTTGAAAATAAAGTGCTATTTACCAATCTTGACAGAAGGGGAAGGGTATTGGTAAATAGCACTTTATAAATCCATTTTCACCTTCCATTTTGAAAATAAAATAATTACTGAAAATGCAAAAAAGTTATGGTACCGTGATGAAGTGCTTTCTAGTCGAAAAGGCTGGATTTGTGATGCTTCTTTCATGGCTTTTTCTGATAAATGCGTATCAACACTCCACGACAGTACGATGGCAATTGGCAAGAAGCTGGTTTCGCCTTGTCTAATCACTCTCCATCCT
The DNA here is from genome assembly GCA_023529315.1 of Papaver bracteatum. NCBI lineage: Eukaryota > Viridiplantae > Streptophyta > Magnoliopsida > Ranunculales > Papaveraceae > Papaver > Papaver bracteatum. The sequence continues at coordinate 276,171 of JAJJWX010000122.1, forward strand.
CGGGGACGGCAGATGAATAAGACTATCAACAACACTCCACGATTTTACGCCACGACATTAATAGTGCTAATCAACTGATAGATAAGTAAGAAGAAGTAAGGTACTCAGATTTCGAGTTGGCACAAAAATATCCCTAAGTTTGTTGTGTATTTATAGGGAAGCCGGTAACCAACTCTTTGAATTAAAATTCTATTTCAATCAATATCAGCCGGTATATCCATAAAAAAATTTGAAGCCGGAAAGTTTATACAAATTCCATGTGTAGTGCTGCTTGGTTATGGAATTAAACTGGCTTGTTCTTTTCGTGACATGTTTCAGCTTTGAAACTTTGAAGCCAAAATTTACTAGTTTGTTTAAAATGTTATGTATGTTCATTAGGGCAAAATTATTATAACTGTAATTAAAATGATATGTAACTACAAAATATTTTGCTTGCGGATAGAAATTCATCAATAAAGTGTTAATTATATATGTATATCCCGAACTGAATAAATGTTAAATAACCTAGATGTGAAATTTACATTTCACTTTGCCTATTAATATACTCATTTTTGGCTATCCGAATCTTCATAATTCGACGAATTACTAATTAAGATTATGAAAGAAAAATTTGTTGTTTTATATCACTTGAAATAGAAAGAAATGCCTATACAGTATATAAAGAACGCGCAATTGGAGGATATGAGAATCAATTGGGGGATATAGCTACAAGACAAAAACGATGTCCCAATAGTAATTCTGGGTGATCCCCTATGTAATTATTTTTTTAATTTCTAATCTAGCCCCCACTAATCAGGATTAGTGATTAATTATAATTAGTAAAATGTTAAATATTTGGGGGATAAATTAGTGTATATTTATTTTATTTGAATTTGTGTGGGTTAGTTGAGAGTAGAAGGAGGGAAAAATATTTTTGAGTGGAATTTTTTTTGAAAACGGAAGGTGATTGTGATGAGAGAATTGCTGCTATGAGGTTGCAAATTTGATTTTGTTTTTTTAATCCACCATTGTTGCAGCTGAAAAAGCTTGGTGCCGGCATGGTATTCAGCCAAAAAACCATGCCGGCATTTGTTGGAAATTTTCTGGTTTTAATCAGTCTACTTCCGGCACAGTTATTTGTTTTTCGAGCATGCCGGAACTACTTCCGGCATGGTTTTTTGCTTAAATTATGCCGGAATATGATGAAAAGTATCCAGAAGATTGATTTTTATTTTCACTTAACTACCGTCATTGATAGATTCATATCGAGCATGCCGACATTTAGTTCTGGCATTGAATTTCATCATTTTCGGCATGGTCTTCATCATTTCCGACATGTTCTTCATCACTTCTGGCGTGGTCTTCATCCTAAATAACCATGCCGGAACTCACTTCCGGTGTGGTCTTCATCCTAAATTTCTATGCCGGCACATGATGAAAAGTATTCATTTTTTTTTTCACTTGACTACCGGCATTAATAGATTTATATCGAGCATGCCGGAATTTAGTTACGGCATTGAATTACATCAATTCCGGTATGGTCTTCATCACTTCCGGCGTGACCATCATCATTTCCAACATGTTCTACATCACTTCCGGCATGATCTTCATCATTTCCGGCATGTTATTTATCATTTCCGACATGTTCTTCATCACTTCCGGCAGAGAAGGAGAAACGAATTTGAAAGGAAGTGGGGAAAATTTAGAATTTGAAAGATAATGAGGAACATTTGGGTTTCAAAGTTTTATCCCTAAAAAGATTAATAAGAAGTGGAGATGGAAATTTGGGATACGATTTTGTTTTTTTTTTTTTTGATTTTTTTTTTTGAGGGAATGGTGTTTTAGTATTTTCGCCCCCAAAGATCACCCCTTAGCACACATCATGGGTTGGGGAAAGTAATTCATATCCCCCAATTACGCGTTCTATGTAAATGAATGGAAGGCTAAAGCAAATGCAACTTAGTACACTATTTCTCTGAATTATATCACCACATTGTCATGCTAAATTTGTTGGAATTTTTAGTTTGAAAACAGAACTAAAAATACAATTTACCGTATTAAAACCAAATTTGGTTTAGAAAAGTACAGCTGGATTATCCATCGATAATTAGTTGTCCTACATAAATAATGGTGGGAATTATCTTTAGCCACCGTGAGTCGTGACTCACCAATGGCTAAATTAATAATGCCACTTGCCGCGGCATTTGCATTAATAAAATGATTAAGTATTGCGGAGTCGTGCTGTGACGCGGATGTGCACGTGACAACAAAAGTGAACCCGTACCTTGTGACCATTGGATATGCAATTTGTCGAAATTCACTGATACAGATCCGGATTCAATGCTATTCGTTATTTCCAAGTTTCTTTTTTATCTTTCAACCGGTATTAGTTGTCCTACATAAATAATCCTGGGAATTATCTTTAGCCACCGTAAGTCGTGACTCACCAATGGATAAATTAATAATTAAGTATTCCGTTCAAATATTTTGACGTCATCCATATAAATATTCAATCGCAAGTGTTTGGGCCGACCCATCCATGATTCTCGCTTGACTGAGATCGTGTCGGTATTATAACCCACGGTATTAGTTATTTAAAACCAGTATACATGCGATGCGCCTGCCACTCCGTCCAGAATAAAATCTAGTAACAGTGCCGCACATAGTTTTTCCAACACCACAAAAATAAAGAATGTGTTGTTTTCCTGTTTTATAGCAGAAGCATGGGAAGCCTAGTCTTATATCAATTGAACTCACAACTTGCCGTTATGATTAGTTGCTTGCTGAAATCAAAAAGTTGGGTTACATGGTTCTTGGGATTACGGTAACAGATTTCTCTGTACACTGAGAATTTGATAAGCTCAAATGAGACCAAAGGAGAAAAGCACTCAAGTCCAAGTCTTGGCCACACTTCTTGTACCCATACAATCCTATGCTAGTAGATAAATAAGTATCCATAATCTAGCTAGGATCCTTCTTCATATATGCAGGTCCAAAATTCAAATATGCATGGCACCTTTCACCAATTCAATTTAGTTTGAATAACTGAAAGAGGTGCCTAAACAACTAGTTTGTTTATAGACTAACTCTTAATTACTCGTCAAGCAATTAATACTTATGCTCATGTTTTGTATGTGATCCATGTCCACGGTCCACCCTTGTGTTACAGAGCAACTGACAGCAAACTACACAGACAATATATGCAGCCTACGTGTGGACCTAATGATTTCACTCTTAAATTTCCGGCATGAGTTGTCGAGCTTCAAACTCGACCAAACATGAAAACAGATGGATATGAAAGAAACTAGTATCAACACTCAACATAGAAAAGAGAGTCAGAGTCACCGTCATTTCCCCCACATTTCATGTGATTCTCAAATGTCACGAAACAAAAGAATTGGGGAAAGTGTCAAAACTTGAAAATTTTGGAATATCGAAGTTCTGCGTGTCGTGAGAGATTCATACCTGACTCATTTCTATCCATGCCGTTAACTTACCTGACCCATTTCAAGCCAAGTAGTATATATTACACTTGAAACATTGTAAAATTGTGCTATATTGCTTCCTAAATTGCAACAAAATGTATTTAGATGGTTCGCTAAAAGTTTAAGAACATTGCTTAAGATCTACTCAATGAGATTCATTTTTACAAAAACCACAAATTGTTTTACCTGTATTCTTATGAAAATATTGTAAAGTTCGACACTTCGACTAGTGATTCTTCATATGAAAATTCCTTCAAAGAGAAGTGAATAAATAATGCCTACTTAAGAAGAAAATCTGAATCTACTCTCGAAAATCATTTGATTCTTTTCTTGCTAATTATGCAACAAATTGCAATTGAAACAAAGTTCTATTTCCATGACTACTATTTTTTTCACTGGTGTAATTTTATGCCTAGTACATGCCCTCTCTACCATTACCTGCCAAACACAGGTACTTAAAAGAAGAAGTGATTGCTAAATGCAATGAAATGACCATGGAGTACTTCAAAATAAAAAATGAAATCAAATGAAATGAAATGAAATGACGCTGATAAGAAATAAATTAAATGAAATGACAAGAAAGTAACAGCAAGAACCATGGTGTACTTAAAGATGAGCTCCAGCAGTATAAAATATACTCCTTCTACAGATGCATCTCCGATTTAGCAGCTCTAAATTACCAAATTTCAATCAATAACACATTCCTAATAACAATTGAAGGACATATCGTGTCGGTAAACCTAAGTCGCCTAGGCGTGGAGCAAAAATTCCATAACAGCAAAAATGTTCTCACTTTGGCGCCTTGGGCGCCTTTTTTTCCTAGGCCCACCTGGGCGCCTTTTACAACTTATCCGTAAACCACTAAAAACAGTATCCTAGTGATCCTAATATCTCCATACAGACTATGTTTCCAAGAAAACTGGTAATGCCCTTGCAAACATAACAGATTCAACAACAAACTGTAGAATGGAGTCATTTTGGTGTTGCTCGTATAGAGCTCTTAGAAACGGGCGACACGAAAGTCTAATAGTGTTGAGCAAGACTTTCTAAAAGCTTTAACGCTTATTGACTGTTTCTTGCCTGGTTACAAGTGATGCAACCACTGCTTATAACCGTCCTCACTTCCTCAAGATTTTTCTTGACATTTCTACGGATACCATTTCAACAAACTTCAAGTTGTGGCATCTCTTCCAGTCTCAGGTTTCACAAGATCTGAAACTCTATTTGGCCTTGATAAAAATTGATCAATGGAATCTAAGCAAAATATAAAAAAATTGTTGCGAGACAGCCCAAGGTGTGATTTTCAGGTAACCCTTTTGGTTGCAAATTTTGGCCAGCTAGTCAAGCCATCAATTGATACATCGGCTTACTCGAATCTATGAACATAAAAATGTGCACTATAATTAGAACTTAACAGAATTCCAAATACCTTCCAAAATCTCGTTAACAGTACACAGATATGAATGACGTAAAGGCTTGACAACATTGTTGGCAGTGGGAACAACCGCTAAGAGCTTGGAAATGATAGACTTATCAGTCTGTTTCGGTAACAACCTAGGCGTGTGATTTCTTTGGGAGCAGTCAAGGTTCATGTGTTTTAGATGATGGAGCATTGGATTAAGATATTTCAAGAGTTAACTGCTGGCAATCCCACTTTCCAAGTAAGAAATGAACAACGAAAGACTAACACTACAATATTTCTTTCCAAAACCTAGATTACTTTCTCAAATATGATTCAACAACAGAAATGCATGGAGATATGAATTCACGCGTAAACATCTTTGAGCTAAAGATTCAATTGAGCACCAATAGTGCGTGGAGGCATCAATTCAAACACGAACAACAATTAGATGAAAGAAACTTACAGATGAAAGAAACACAAATAACAGCGTGTTCATTTCAAGGAATTTCATGCATTCTTTGGAATCCAATTCTAGGAACGCGCCCAATTCCTTGAACCGGGCAAATAAACTCAATGTAATTTAATTTCTAGAAACTCAATTCCCTCCAAAATAATAGATCTCCATTGCATTGGTCCAACAGTGCAATGGAATTGGATTTCGAGGTAAAAAGAAAGATAGTTGAATTACCTCGTAGGATTACCCCATAATTGAATTCTTAGCTTTCCAATTCTCCCAACCGAGGTGCAAGTGTTTTACCAAAGTTATGTTTTAGATGGTGCAGCATTGGACTAAGATGTGCCTACTTAAAATAGTCAATTGTTGTTAATCCCACATATGGAATGGTAGAAGACTAGCCTTACCAGGAGTATTTTAAAACCTAGATGCTTTGCAATTGTTTGTAATTGCAGCGTGATATTAATTGATTAAAGCCTAAATAGCTTTGACATACAGAATTCTATCCAGCCCCAAAATATGCATTCAGTACAATATTACTGTTATCAAAACCTAACAACATTTATAGATAAATCAAAACTTGATATTTGTAAATAAGATCCACGAAGAAAATTGTGTCTAACACGTATGAGACTACTCGAATCAGATATGAATATCCCCTCATATTTCACCAAATTTTTCTTTATAATAAGAGACCCCAAAATACCACATGTCATCCCCACAATCGTTCTTGGATATAGTGAGGCCACATCAGCATAAACTTTCCATATCATCGGCTTCTGATTGGCTATTAAGTTTCCACGTCAACATTAAGTTTCCCTGTCATTAGCATTTGATCGGCCACCACTCTCACTATTGAGGCGCAGTCCAGTTGAAAAATTGAAGGGTCACTTTTAAAAGATTTTTCAGGATGCAAGAATAAAAATCTCTGAATGGGATGCACTTAAGTGATTAGTCCTCATGTTCCCTAATTACCCAAATTACTGATTTTTGATGTGGCGGATCCACAATATTCCTGATCATGTTTTCTCCGAATCTAAGAAGCCACATGAATCAATGATTAAAGGATATGTACAAAATGGTGTATGTTCCCTATATGAGAAATATGTCTTTTAGGTTTCCCTTCACTTTAGATGATGAGTCTTTTCACCAAAAGACATTACCTAAAATAACTGGAATCTATGAGAAGAGATTCTTCCAGTACACGCCTTTAAACTTTAAAGACACGACCCTTCAATTTTATAAATAATGTAAGCCGAATACTAATTCAAATTGATTTTTTGTACAAACGTTTTCATAATCATCCTCATAGTGTGGGATAGTCTCATTTCTTCCAAACCACGGTAAGAGATTTTGCAGAAGGGAATTGTTTCTACCTGCTGAGAAGTGAGTCCAAAGTCCCTAAAACTCAATATTCTGACACCCACTACAGTTAATGGGGAAAAAAATCAGAAGGCTCTTGAAATTATAAAATTGTCATGTGGTCCAGAATTGCTTCTCCGGTAGAGCCACGAATCAGCCTTCGATGCTTAAAAACTGCTAGAAAGTGCAGCAACTGCATTAGCGAAAGAAAATGGTTAGATAGATCTATGTATTAGTCAAATTTATTTATGTGCGTATGCATGTGTGTATTTATTATCTATTGTGGTAACAGTTGCAGCGGATCCAGAAGCAAAATTAAATGAATTTATAGAAGATGGTAAAGTTCTAATTCCACATAGTTACCAAAACCGGAAGGTTCATATTAAAAATTACTTGATGTGGAAGGGAGTTTTGATCGGGAGTTTGCTTCATCTAACTCTTGACGATTGAGATAGAAATCAGGGGCCTATCAAGCTTTACGAACATCATGTGTATCAGAGATGCAGCGTCGCATTGTGCACACCAGTGTGTCTCGTGATAATTGAAACCAGTTACTGTTAGCACCACTGGTTGCTGCTTCTACCGCGGAAAAATATTAGACCAATCTCTTCACTAAACAACCTCCTGTAATTTTATTTTTTTAAGAAAAAAAAATCCTTTTCGTCACTAATAACTTCTACTCCATTAATATCAGGGGATCAAGGGTTATGAACCGTCATGAGGATAGGAAAGAAAGCGCGTAAACAGGATTTTAGTGATCAACTACGTTATTGTGTATTATAAATAAAGAGAATCAATACGTTAAATGTCGTGATACTGACTACAGAATGCCCATGAGGTGGTGGAGATGATATTCAGATGCACTCATTAATGTTCCCAATAATTATCGTACCGAAGAGAATGGGTTATACAAGATATACCAAACCAGGAATCTAATTAAAGTACTTTTTGTGATATTTCATTAGTTTTTTGGTGAAACCGTACATTATCTGCTCTTTATATGTTAACACCAAGCCATCAACATCCATTGAAGCACTTGAAGAATTTACGTAACTGATGATAATCTAAAAATATAAGATGAACTTCATAGGTAGGTTACGTACCCTATGCATGCAAAACACGTTGTTGGCGGAATATCAGACTTACTATAGGGAAATTAGGTTCCATTTTCTTAACAGTTCGATGTCGATCAATAATAATATTGGTGTTTCTATGTATTCAATTGGTTTTTGTTTATATACGCTCTTCGTTATCAAACTTGCTTCCCATACCAATTAAAACTTTGCATTTATGTGAGTGACAGCACCAATATTTTAGCTTATCCTCCCTAGGGAGAGAATTTATATTCTCGCCAAAAATAAGGGTCGTCGACAATCCAATAGCAACTAATCCGATTTCATATATTACTATTTTTCATATTTTGATGAAAAGGAAGGGTTAGAGACATCCCAGTTATACATGTAGAGATGCCAACTGACGAACACAATTGAGTATCCAGATACGAACATTGTTCATTTTATGTTTTTTTTCCTAAGTTGTACAGTAAAATGAGATTTATCTCATCACATCAGGCCATACTGGTGCGTATGCACCGGGTTGGAAGCTTGTAAGAATAATTGGATACATTCAAAAACTTAAAACATCTCCGATTCAATGATTACCACCATATAAGATCTTAATTATTTTTGCAGATCTACATCTACTACCATTTCAGTAGTTGTAGCAGGCAACAAAATATACCCAACTTTTATTTTAAGGTCAGTACTGAGTACTCCATACTCCTGCCAATCTATTTCTGTATCGCCTGTTGAAGATGCTCTATATCAAGAAAGACCAGTGGTTTCCCACGTATCCAGATATTGGACCATCCCTCCTTAAAAAAACAAAAGATGAATATCAATAATATTATGGGCTAAAGAGAATGGCTAAAGAGAATGAAAATATTAAACAACACCATTATTTTACAGATCTTACGTGGAAATAATAATAGACTGAGTGATAGAACCCATATTATGATTTCAAGGAAGTGAAATTTGAGAGGAGAAATCATTATGACAATTTTGAAAGACTTTGATTTCCAAGCAATGTCTTCCCACAAGATACCAAAACTACTTTCATCGTAACACCCCGTCAGATTCTGGAAACGGCACATCCTAACCTCAACACCGCCGCCTCTTCACGCACTCACACTGCTGGTCTCTCTACTCTCACACTCTTGGTAAAATATCCTGATTTAATTGGGGGCCTTCCACATTAAATGGGGGCCAGACACTAGAAGATAAAATAGGTCTCCCAATAGCAATTTGGGTCACCCTTTATAAAAAAAACTTTCTAAATGGCTAAAATACCCCTAAGTGATTAGTGTGATAATTTTGTTTAGATAAGAATCAGGTTTTGGGATTAAAATTTGGGGAAATTTTAGTTTTGGGTTTTTTTGAGTTTTGAGAGGAAAAACTAGGGTTTGTGAAAATGAAGATCCGACTACTCAAAATGAATTAACCAATCCTCAAAATGAAGAACCCGGAGCTCAAAACAATCAGGTTAACTTGATATACTCTTCAAATTGTCTGAATGGTGCTCCAAGTGGTCGATTCATGGTCACTATGGAACTACTCATAGTGAGGGTCCTTATAGCCGGGTGTTGTATACGCCAACGACCCTAAAGAGTCGTCAGTCTGTTGACACACATGGCGACGATTCTAACCTGCAACTTTTAATGGTGATGAAAATTCATCAAGGTGGTGTGTTAAACAATGACGACTGTTTATAATGTTCACCTAGAGTCGTTAGTTGATTCGTTTAATACCCAGACGACTCTCGAATCCAAACTCTCTGTATAATGTTCCCTTAGAGTCGTTAACCAATAACAAAGGGTCGTCAAAACAGGGTCGTCATCTTCAACCTAATACCCTAACGATTTTTCATAGAATCCGCAAGCATATCAAAAGTCGTTAGGGATTTTTATTTACAGACTAACGACCCTAACTCTGTAACTGCTACTTTTCAGTTACCAAACTCATTTCATTATCAAAACACAACAAAAAAGCGAATATAAGGTGGGTTTAAGTTCACATACATTCTAATTGGAGCCATAGCTTTCTAGTTGAAGAAAAAAAAATTCTACAAAATACTCGTTAATGGTGGTGGTGGAGAAGAGAACAGGGAAGAGAGGAAGATGAAGAAGAAGAGAAGCTTAATTAAGGTTAACTGATTTTTAATTTTTAGTTTTAGATAAGGATAAAATAGTATTTTCATAGTTGGATTAATAGGCCCCCGATAATTTTGGGGAGCAAATAAAATTTGATGGCCCCCATTTAATGTGGGAGGCCCCAATTAAATCAGGTAAAATATGTGCCGAAGAAATGATAAGGTTTAGTAGATTTATAGGAAAACGTGTGATTTACTAAAATGCCCATGAACTGATCCCAATAGATGTTGGATGGTCCCCTGTCAGTTACAATTTCCGGAGCCGCTCCAATGCTAATTTGTGACTTGCGAGACTAGATTATGGTGTCACCACCACTAGTTCCCTCTGTCATCGGCGGTTCTTCTTGAGCAACGAAAATTAGAGCGTTAAATTGAATGAGTACTACTCCCGGAAGTTTTCTTCACATCAGTGAGTTTGGAATGGGAAAAGGAAACATGGAGTTTCAATGATGATTAAGATTAGTAATGTAAGAGGCTAATATATAATCAAAAACTGAGAACCTAAAAAGAAATTCTATACGGCCATGGTTTGTGGATGAGCCGCTGTTTGGGACTTAAAGGAGAAAAGTGGAATCGAATTCCATGAATATCACACGGAGCCAACCTGTATGATTCTAGTGTCTTCCTACCATTCACAAACTTTAATAGTGCAGATGAAGTGTTTTTATTTACAGGCTGTGTTGTCTCAATGGAAAGGGGGCTTAGGCGAGATAGCACCATTTTGTTGGTGAAACCAATTACGATGATGATTTTTTTTTTTTTTTTGACGAGGAAAGGGCAAATTTAATTAAAAAAACAAAGATGTCACCAAGAGTGACACGAAAGTTACAAAAAGAAAAATTAAAAATGAAAAAAACAACATGCCCACGAAGGAGCAAACTCAAACAAATTCAAAGAAAAACTTCCAAACTAAGCTCCAACAAATGGGAGCTGAAAGCGAATCAATCTTCAAAATCTTCATTTTCATCTTGAAACGAGCATTTTACCGCATCAATTTGCTCATCATTATCGGTGTCGGGGCCGAAATCTCTCAAACCATCATCATCCTCAAAGGGAGGTGCTTCCATCTCTGATTGAGACTTTAAATTCTCCAAAATATTCTTACACATAGATCTCATCAAAGGATGGTCCGAGATACCCATCATTTTGTTAAAAGCGATTTGAGAATCTATTTCGGCATCATTAACAGAGAGAGTAGCAGACTTAACTTGATGATCTTTAGTCAACCGCCTAGAAGAAGGAGACTTTTTCTTCTTCTTTTTCCAAACCGTAATCCAACTCAAATCTTCTGGAATGCTTGCCTCTGAGTTCACCTTCACATTAGAATTAGAAGTCACACTTGGAGTTGAAAACCCATTTGTTTCGGTAGAAACTAAATTTAGGCGTTCCCCTCCTCTCGAGTCTAAGGTTGCCTCCAAAGACATAGGAACTGCAATTGTCGATTCAGGGCAAGGTACATCTGAATCTAAGCAATTCCCCACTGTCACTTGATCCTTAATGCGTTGATGTAGACTATTATCCTCTTCCCCAATAACCCCCTCATTACCACCATCTTCATCTACCCCAAATAAAACTTCCTTGCCTTGCAGTTCTTCTTCTGTTGGTTTGTTAATATTCTTATTTGGCTCATTTATTACAACATCATCATTAATAGATAAAGACTCAAATGGATTGTTGTTTATACAAGAAACCTGATGTTTTTCAATTTTACCTGAATTTTTCTTCTTTCTTGCATACTTCCATTCCCTAGCTTTAGGTTGAGTCAAAACCTTACAAGAGATTGAGGGTGTAATGGTCCCTGCAATCTCGTCAACTTGGACTTCAATACTTCCCTGCATTTTCATATTTGATTCCCTGGGTACTGTACCACCAGGGTCAAAGGCCTCTAAAACTTGAGAAGCAGAATCCGGTGGCTTCATGATACCTCCAGTCGAAGTATTTTTTGAACTTCTAGTCAAAACATCTTGAGAACTGCTGGTTGTCCCCTTTACCGGTGGAGATATCTCGACATTTGAAGTAGTAACCTTAGCTCCAGTATTTGCAGCTGGAGAAGATAACACAGCAACTGACTTTGCTGCACTGTGGATCAATTCTGCTCCTGTTTTTGTGTGCAGAACATGTTCCACAGTAGCACCATCTATCGTCAGAATTTCACCGACCTCCATGTTAATATCTCCACTAATATTAGCCAAATTCTCCGAGTCTGTTTTATTTTTGTTCTCCAAAATCTTCTCCCTAGCATTATTTCCTTTAATCCCCGTCTTTGGTGTCCATCTTGATTATTTCCTCTAATTACGATGAAGATGAATGTCGTATAGTTGGCAAAAAGATAATCCGATTCAACTTAACGTTCCACGAAGCACCATGTGTCGATCTTTCCAGCCAAATGAGGCAATATATACTCATCTCCATTTCCAAAACTGGGATTCCGGAGAGCAAATTAATCTCAATTTTGTTGTTAAAACCACTTGTCACATAAACATATCACTTTGTAGTGGGGAGACCAGGCCGGCCCTGAGGGAAGGTCAACAAAGTTTGACTTCGGGGCATCATGATAAAAGGGGAAACAAAACTTGAGCATCTCGTTAAAAAGACCTACGCTCCTCTCTATAAATGAACAACGTGTTTCGAATTAAAAAAACATTTTTGCTTGGCATTCTACGATCTTCTGGACGAGACCAACATAAGCACCGATACGGTGTTATTCAAAGTTTACATATTGTTCAAAAATGATAATCCCATATCTTGGTTTCCTGTTCTTTCTAAAATAGACATCCACGTAAACCATGTACTATTTTACAGATGACCCCTTGTCTTCATAGGAAGATAACTCCAACAGTCCCTGCTTTTTCGCATCGTCTGCTTCTTCATGCAGAAGAGATGACCTGGCTAAACGTGCTTCTCTATAAAACTCTTAATTTCTTCTCCCTCCGTGCTGTTAGCTTGAACTCGTGCTTCTTATATTATCTTCTATTTATTTCATTTCGTCTAAGTTAACTTTTTTTGTTTTTCTTTAGTCGTATGAAAGAACGATGGTGTTGTTAGATAATGGTATGAATGAGGGAAGCAATTTGTCCAACTTCTTGAATTATGCATTACAACAAGCTTAGTACTTATCTGTCGTAACATTACCTCTGCGCTGGTAAAACTCGCGAAGCATATCATGATTAATGGAGCGACATTTTATTCGTGGCTTCGGGGCAGCCAAATCTCAGGGCCGATCATAACCAGCAAATTAATTTGTAACTTAATCAAAGTGGAACAAATTATTTCAGTAATGACAGAGTTTCGAGTCCGGAAGAATGAGCAGCCTTGACGAATTGAGTCCAAATTTTTAGCAAATGAAAAATTGAACAAATGGTCACTGTGGATTACAGAGGTGTAAGCAGAAGTGAAATGTCCTACAAAAAGTACTCTGCAATGCGTGTTCAATGTAATTTATGTGAACTATAAAAAATATATAACAGTTACTTATATAGTTTCTCAACTTGGTTGGTGTTTAGAACTTTAAACAACTGAATGACACACAGGGATGAGAATTAAAGGCTAAAGTGTTACAGATTCGCAGAATAAGTAAATGTTGTGTTTGAAACATTGCAAATAATGCCGCAGCTTCATAGTCTATTAAGTTTCTTAATACTAGCATTATTGTAGATCGTGGTAAGATGTCTCCTTTGCTAATATAATGGTGTCTTTCATTATCCTACTAACACCATTAAAAGCTAATCTGCACGTTATTGGACCCCAGGGACCGTTACCTTTTTATTGTGGTCCATCTCAATCTTGTATGCAAATTGAGACGGATGGAGTCTCCTTGTTTCCCCTTCACTCCCCTTAATTACAAGTTTTACCGAAAACCTTTAATTCTATTTTGTCACTTGAAAAGGTACACAAGTTTTAAATCCTTTCTACATATGTAGCTTAAAATTGACGCCAAAATAGATCACTCATCATTCCATTTTGTAATTAGCTGTCGCCTTTGACTGATACCACTTTACTGATTGAATGTTCTGTTTAGATGGTGTAACTTGACTTCAAACGCCACTTTCCAAGGAAGAAATGAACGGTTAAAGACTAGTAACCTTACAGTTTTTCTTCAAAACCTAGATTTCGGGTTCTGATACAAACTATTTGCTCTGTAACAATTTATGAGCATAAAGAGTGTTTTGAGTTTCAAGGAGATAAGTCTTCTTTGTAGGTTAAATTGACAAGCACTGTCACCAAACACTGGTAAAGTTTATAGATGAAGTAAAATCAAAACTTAAGGTCTACAAAGGAAATTTCTTTCAAATTGAAATGTAAGCTCTGAACTGATGTTTCTATATGGTTCAGATGAGAAAAAGTAACAAGTACTAACATTTCCCAAATCTGATTTAAATACACCCTGAAATATTTTCCAACTAAAAACCAATTACATTCTAGAAGTCATTAAAACATTGGGTATGAATTGATAATTCAAGAAAACAAAGAAAACAAACTTAAAACATTACTAATCCAGTAACTACCAATACATAATTAAGATCTTAAATTTTCTACAGATCTACGATTTCGACCCCAGCAGCATTCAATTATCGAACCCCAGCAGAATTAGCTCTTAGATCTGACACTAGCTTAAGAGTCTGTACATCCCTGCATAGAAAAAACAGAAACTTGAATGTCAATAATATGATAAGCTAAGACAATGAAAATATTAAAAAAAAAGAAAAAAAAAAAGAACATTATTTCACAGATGTTACCATGTTTCACTACACCATATCTAGGTTTTCCTAACAATAGGTTTCCTAACCAATTTTATTTTGCTAACTCAAGAAATTCATTATGATTCTAGTAACCCATTTAAAGAGTTATCAAATTAGGTAATAGTTACCATAATTAGGAATTAATTTATAAAACCTAAATAACTATTCAAATTGTGTTATTCATGTATAACACATTTTAAACTAAATCACAATTACAACTATTTCTACCCAAAATTATGTGTATACTAAAATGAACCCCATGTTTATAACATTTTATCATTTTTGTTAGTAACACACTTTGACATAGCTAACACAATAATTTATTTTTAAATTTAGAAAATGAAAAATAGATTTTTAAGATTTTATATATCTTTTGTTTGGAACCAATTTAAGTTGCAGAACCTTGGAATAATCTACACCTGGAACCAAAAGATAAAAGAACCGAATTCTAACTTACCCAGATTCCCAACTCTTCCCACAAGGTCCGGTAAATGAACAGAAGAAATATCTTCATTTTCTTTTTTTCTGCTCTCTATCTCACTTCCATCGACAAAAAAAACCGAGAACAAAATTCTCTATTTTCAATTGAAACTGTACTCAAATAACCCAAATCCATCTTCGTTCTAATTGATTAAATAAAATACCCATCGTCATCGTCATCGTATGATTGATTTCTCTTTGTTTCTTCAATTTCATTAATTTTAGAGGAACCTGAAGAGAAATAACACAAAGATGGAGTTTCATCTAGATTCTACAAATGTATAATGATTCTCTTCTTCTTCTTCGACTCATTCACATTGTTTCTGGTATGATTCTCTTCTTCTACTTCGATTAATCTTATTATTTTTTTTCAATTATGAATTTAGGGCTTAAACGAGATTTTTAAAATTGGGTTTAAATTGGGGGTTTCTGATTTTGTCCGTTAAATTGATTAATTGAGGGTTAATTTTGTTTCTTAGTTTTAGCATTTTTAGCCCTGTGGTTGGTTATTTGTGTTGTATCTTTCCAAGTGTAGACTGCTTTTGAGTTCGACTTACTGAAGTTTTTGTTAGTCACCTGAAGTTTCAGTGTAGAATGATTCTGTGTTTTTGTTACTAACCTGAAGTTTATATCCTAACCATTCACCATTGTATGACTGATGGGTGTGGAGTGTAATTGTATGCTTTCATAAGCATGTTTAGGACCATAAACTGCAAGGCTTCTTCTAGTATTCCTCCTGCTAAATCCATCAAAAAGAGTACCCCCCCCTTTTAATTAAAGGGAAGAAAATGCAAAAGAAAAATATGGAGAAACAAGAGTGGGTCACTGTTGTATTCCATGTTTTGCCAATGTCCTGTGATATTTGACTTCAAATGTCGTGATTCATTACTCATAGCAGATTCTTTTGTTTATTCCATGGTGATTCGTTGATTCCGTTTGCAATACGATACTTACTGAACCTGTGTTGTTGCATCATAGCATTTCATTTTCACTAATGCACCATAGCCACTAAGTATTTGTTTATTACCATAGGTATATGGCTATGCCTAGTCATCCAAAATCCATTTTCACTTCAGCGCTATTTTCAGCGCCTCCTTTAACTTCTTTTTGTTATTGTGGTTCAACTTTTCTATATTTAACTGTGATTTTCCTCTACCTTTGATATCCTCACAAAGATTTCAGAGGAAGATCATGGTGTGACATCTGAGACAACTAGAGCTTTGCTTTGAAACGGAACAGGGGTATACTTCTCTTGTGAAAAAAGAATTATCACAACCACGAGCCACCACCACTGCCAAGGTATTTCTTTCGTATGTTAAATCGACCAGTAACCACAATTAGCAAAATTTAAAATCAAATTGATGCGAACCGTTGAGGCTTCGCTTCATATGCGTTCTCAAACAAGTTTGTCATAAAATTTTAAATGTGAACAAGAAAATCGCAGTTTACCGTCTTCAAGTGTGTGTCGAAATCATGTAACAAACTATTGTCTCATGCATTTATCCCTAGAAGTTCTTCAAATGTTTGTGTTCTTAGAATATACAGGGGAAGAACTCCTAGACTTTCTGATGAACAATGTTTTTATGGTTAATGGAACTGTATGTGTTAATGTGTAGCTTATTACTGCTTGCACTTTGCTTAGCTATTGATTCTGTTGAAGTGCTAGATATGTTCAAACTTTTAAAACCGGCATCTTAGTCTTAGCTATGCAGAAACATTCTTTGTATAATTCCAATTTCAATTTCTTACTCAAAGTATTGGTGTTGCAAAGGAAATTAGGTCCCACTATGATCTTGTTGATGAGAAGGACAACTAATATTATTTGGATAGGCAATTTCTGGTTTCGTTTTCATTCTGTTTTAGACATGATTGATTCTTATTTGTAGCTTTTTGTTAAAACTGTATTTAATTACATTGCAGTTCGAACAAAACTATTTGTATAATTCTGACTGTATCTAAAGATGCCATTAGCTATCGTAGACTTTACTGCTTTCCTTCACAGCAGATGAGATGCTATAATGTGGGGAATTTAATTTTTAGAATGCCGGGAGAAGTGGATAAGTCTTGGATGTTTGAGATTAATAGGTTTGGTAAAGTTTACAGAGATTGGGTAAATTTTTTTATTCAATATGCATCTACATATGGTCCCTGGAAAACCCTTTGTCCTTGCCCATGTTCTAGATGCCTAAATGGGGGTCGTCTCGATATTAAGGAAGTGCAACAGCATTTGTACGAGTATGGTATCGACAAGTCGTATATCACTTGGGTCTTTCATGGTGAAAAGCAGCCGGTTAATACTGTAATGAGTCGTCCAGTAGAGATTGTGTCTAATGAGCAAGTTAGAGAAGATGTAATTCCGGATTTGACTCCTTTTATTGATGCTGCATTTGAATTTCATGGAAGGAATGGTGGTGGTGTTTTCACCGATGATGCCAATGGGACACATGATGATAATGAGGAACCATTTGAGTTTGAACCAGATGCACAAAAGCGACACGGAAAGTACAAAGAATTGGCTGAACAGAAATTGTATCCTACTTGTGAAGGCAAGGTCAGTACACTCTCGGCGATCGTGGAGCTGCAAAATATAAAGAAACAGTTTGGAATATCAGGTAATTGTGTGACCAAATTGTTGGAAATGATAAAAGGGTGGTTACCAAAAGAAAACACGCTGCCCAGTAGATATACGGAGATGAAGTCGATTATGTTGGGTCTGGGTATGAAATTTAAGGATATTCATGCATTCCCAAATCATTGTATTTTATATTATAAGGATCATGAAGATGCAACAAGCTGTCCGCAATGTAAAGAACCAAGATATAAGTTCAAACAAGGGAAATTTGGGCCAAAGCAGACAAAGGAACCTGCGCTGGTGCTGAGACACTTTCCCGTTGGAGAAAGACTTAAGAGGTATTATAGTACACCTTGGATATCTGAAGAAATGACATGGCATGATCGAGCTGAAGTTTCTAGTGAGTACATGCGTCATCCGATAGATTCACATCAGTGGGCTTTAGTGAAAAAGAAATTTCCAGAGTTTGCAAAGGAGGGAAGAAATGTGTGGTTTAGAATTGCAACTGAAAGGTTCAATCTGCATGGTATGCAGAATTTAAGCTGGAGTTGTTGGCATGTGATCTTGGTGATGTATAATCTTCCTCCTTCATTTTGCATGAAATCTGAGTTTCAAATAATGTCGTTGTTGATCCCAGGGAGAAAGTCGCCGGGAAAAGACATAGATGTGTTTCTACCACCACTAGTAGATGAACTGAAGGACTTTTGGGAGAATGGAATGAAAGTTTATGATGCCCACAGAAAGGAATATTTTCTACTTAGAGCTTGCCTAATGTGGGGGATTCATGACCTGCCAGCACAAGGTGTATTTTCCGGATGTACAACTCATGGTTATTTTTCTTGTGTTTGTTGTGCCGACAAGACAAGAAGTGTCCATTTGCCTTATGGTAATAAGGAGGTTTATCCTAATTATAGGATATTCGTTAAGGCTGGCCATCCATTTAGAAAAAAGGGTGGGCAGTTGGATCTAAGTACAGATGAGTTTAACTTTGCTCCAAAGAGACTGACTGGAGAGGAGTCACTAGAAAAATTAGCTCTTGTGGAGTACACACCTGGTAAGTTTGTAAAGAGAAAATCAGCAAAGAGAAAGAGATACGATCCTGCTAATGACAACGTTGAAGTTAATCAAATCACTGGTGCATTCTACAAGAAGTGTATTTGGTGGGATCTTGAAGTTTATCGTATGCTCTATTTGCGGCATTGTGTTGATGTAATGCACACCGAAAAAAATGTTATGGAACACATAATGGAGACAATCTTCGACCATAATAATAAGTCTATGAATTCATGGGATGCACGGGAAGAGTTAAAGAAGCTAGGTCTCCATTGTGGATAGTGGACTACAAAAAATCGTATTACTGGAGCTGATGTAAAACCAACACCGGTGTTTGTTCTGAGCAAGCAAGAAAAGTCTGATTTCTGCAAGATTCTTAAAGACCTAAAACTTCCTACTGGTTTCTCGTCGAACATTAGCAACAATGTTAATATGAAAACGCTGATTATTAGTAGCTTAAAATCACACGATTATCATGTTATTATGATGTATTTGCTGCGAGTTCTACTTCAACATGCTTTTCCTCGCCACAAAGAGGTGCGAACAGCACTTCACCAAATCATCTTGTATTTCAGAATTTTGTGTTCTAAAGTATTGTGTAGAAGTGATCTCGAAAAGGCTCGATTCATGGTTGCAGAGGCAATGTGTATGCTTGAGAAGTACTTTCCAGCTTCCTTTTTTGATATAAGTGTCCATAATATGGTTCATTTGGAAGATGAGGCTTTGATTTGTGGACCCGTCAGGTTTCGGTGGATGTATCCTTTTGAAAGGTGAATTCTTCATTTAGTTATGTGGTGTTGATTATTAGGTATATACCTAATCTTTGATTTTGCTGATATATACATGTGCAACTGAAACAGGGCAATGAAGGACTGCAAAAACATACCAAATAACAAAAGATACATTGAAGGGTCTATTTCAGTATCCCGTCTTGTACAAGAGTCTGTTATGGGTGCGATGGAGTGCATGCCAAATGCAAGTGATGGAAATCACAAAGCTACTTGGGAAGCCTTTTTAAGACCAGATTCGGAGTTCAGTGATGTGGGTCCTATGCTTAAAGATAAGGAGGTGATTCTAATAAACGTATAATTTGTACAAATACGTAGGTGGGTACTCTTTCGATTAAACCCTCCGGGTCTTGACGCCTATTATAGGTATGTTTTTGGTGCTCTGTATATGTTTCTTCAAATTCATTAATGAGAAGTAAACAAAATGTTGCGCTTGAATATCGATATGGTTAATGCTATTTGTAGGGAGTTCAGTGACACCCTATTACCCATCCTAGATTCTACTGGTAAGGAGGTCATGATCGATGAGGTAGAAACACAAACAAAGTTCATTCCATGGTTGGTTGAAAAGGTATGACTTCTATGTATATTGTTTAGATTATGTTGATATGGAAATCTTAGTTTTAATATAATGTTTGGTTGATTGTTATTTTCATTTTGTATAGCTATTGCAAGAGAAAAAAACAAATTCTGTTTTGTGGAGATTGGCACAAGGTCCTGTTGGAGCGACAGAGTATGTAAAATATCGCGTAAATGGTTTTGTGTTTTCTCCTAGATCTTATGAAGAAGACCATGATACCCAAGATAGTGGTGTCTGCGTAGAGGCATACACCACGTTTAGGAGGAACAAAGGTGATACATCTCCTGAAACTCACCTATCAAAGTGGTATGGAGTGATTAACCAAATCCTAGAATTGGACTATACCACTTTTCACGAGACTGTGTTCTACTGTGACTGGGTGAAGGTAGGCAGTGGAATCAAAATTTATCCAGATTTCAATCTGGTCTTGGTAAAGTTGAACAGTGTGAGAAGTTCTAGTAAAATATATGACGAGCCAACAATTCTAGTTGAAGAGGAAAGCCAAGTTTGCTACTCCAAAGATTTGAAAAGCTCTGATCAGTGGGTTGTTATTCCTTCACCAAAGGGGTTAACGATAAAGGTAGACGATCTTGAGAAGCCTAATCCCGGCAGCTTTCAAAATGTTCTTGTTGATGAACCCTATTTGGATTGTTTTCTCAATGTTTATGGTTCCAAGAGGCCAAGAATGGTGCCAAGAAGATGAGAATAGCCACAGTGTATGTATTCTTAACAGGTATGTATTTTTAACATATGAATAAATTGTTTTGTATATGAAAACAAAGTCTGAGAAACATGGAAAATGGAGTTCTTTCATGATGGTCATATCCTTCACAGAAAACTAGTCTTAAGTCGATAAAGTTTATAAAAATAGGTAACACTTTCTCCAAAACCATCTGATTTCCATCATTGTTCTTGATTTGCAGGGGACAGAAGCAGGCTTGGGTTTTACTGGAACTCAAGTTACTGATAATATCTTACAGGGCTACACAAAGGTGACATTCTCATACTGCAACCTCTGAATTTGTAGGGAGAAGGCCTTGCTTGAATTTGTAGTAGCTATGATCACAGACTCTGAATCTGAATCAAAACCACCACTGTCCCATCTTGGAATGTCAGAGATTTTCAAGAGCCATCCAAAGCTCTCACCTTGAAGTGATAAAGAACTGTGGGCATTTACCTCAAGAAGAAAAGATTGAAGATTTTATTTCTCACATCATAAGAAATGCTCGTCGCTTATTTTCTTCCTCACAATAGATGAACTTCAGAAAAATTAAGCAGGACAATTCAATTTTAATTTTCTCAATGTTTCACATTTTTGAGTATACAGTTTTAACATGCATGAATGATGAATCTTTGTATGACTACAACTGCAAGTCTGTTTAGTCAACTACTTAACATGTACTTACATTACATAGTTCTTAATATTTTTCAGATTTTGTGCAATTACTTCAATTTCCTCAAATTTCGTTTTACAAATCGATTCCCAAATAGAAATCAGATTGACCTTGTCATATATTCACCGTAATCAGAAGCTCGGGTCCAAATCCAGTGATCTTTGAACCTGAATGTTGAAATCGATATATTTGGTCTCCAGTTCACCGTAATCAGAAGCTCGGGTCCAAATCCAGTGATCTTTGAACCCGAGATGTTGAAATCCGATATATTTGGTCTCCAGTTCACCGTAATCAGAAGCTCGGGTCCAAATCCAGTGATCTTTGAACCCGAAATGTTGAAATCCGATATATTTGGTCTCCAGTTCACCGTAATCAGAAGCTCGGGTCCAAATCCAGTGATCTTTGAACCCGAGATGTTGAAATCCGATATATTTGGTCTCCAGTTCACTGTAGTCAGAAGCTCGGGTCCAAATCGAGTGATCTTTGAACCCGAGATGTTGAAATCGATATATTTGGTGTCCAGTTCACCGTAGTCGGGCTTCGGGTCCAAATGCGTGATCTTTGAACCCGAGATGTTGAAATCCGATATATTTGGTCTCCGGTTCACCGTAATCAGAAGCTCGGGTCCAAATCCAGTGATCTTGAACCCGAGATGTTGAAATCCGATATATTTGGTCTCCATTCACCGTAATCGAAGATCGGGTCAAATCCATTGATCTTTGAACCCGATATGTTGGAATCCGATATATTTGGTCTCCAGTTCACCGTAATCATAAGCTCGGGTCCAAATCCAGTGATCTTTGAACCCGAGATGTTGAAATCCGATATATTTGGTCTCCAGTTCACCGTAGTCAGAAGATCAGGTCCAAATCGAGTGATCTTTGAACCCGAGATGTTGAAATCTGATATATTTGGTCTTCAGTTCACCGTAAAGACAAGCTCGGGTCCAAATCCAGTGATCTTTGAACCCGAGATGTTGAAATCTGATATATTTGGTCTTCAGTTCACCGTAATCGAGGCTCGGGTCCAAATCCAAGTGATATTTGAACCGTCGATCGTGCAATCCGTATGAAAAAAGCTTCATTTTTAGCCCTCCATTCCATTCGATCTCAGATGAGGAAATAATATGATTATTGACCATTGATTAAGGAAGTAAAATCAATGGTAATAAAATTGATAACGGCTCTTTATTTTACCACATCTCTTTTCATTAAGCATTTAAAAGTTTGAGAAACACCAAAGATCCCAAAATTTCCATCATTCTTTCTTATCCCGCTCCAAAATCCCCAAAATTTTGTTTCACCAAAAATTTCCGCCAAATCACTCTGAAATTTTAGAATGATTTCTAATTTTAGTTTTAGTTCCCCCCTTCTCTTTTCTTCTTTTCATTTAGCAGACAGAAATTTCGAGAAACACCAAAGATCCCCAAATTTCCCTTGTTCTCCTGCTCCAAAAATCCCCAAAATTTCGTTTCCCACCAAGATTTCCGCCAAATCACTCTGAAATTTTAGAATGATTTCAAATTTTAGTTTTAGTTCCCCCAATCTCTTTTCTCTTTTCTATATAATCCGGTTAGTAGACTTGATTCTAGTTTTTCCAATAAACTTAGGTTCCCAAGTCTGCATATCTTTCAAATCAATTCTCACAATCGCTGCTCTCTAAGGTGATATAATGAAAACTTTCTTTTTGTTTCTATTTCACATAATCAATTTCTGATATGAAGATTTGATATTCGGGGTTTCAGTTTAGTTTTATCAATTACATGATAATTAGATTTTTCATATTCTCAATTTAGGTTTTTCAATTTTATATTAATCTCTATGTTTACTAAGATTCTCAATTTATGTTTCACTGTTTCATATTAAAAATTCTGGTACTAAGATTTTAGGTTTCAGTTTGTTTGAGTTTTGTTATTAAGATGTTAGGGTTTAAGTTTATATGAATCGTTTTGGATTATGTTATTAAGATTTTAGATTTGTGTTTGTTTCCGTCAATATTCATCTTTTTAGGTTTTTCTCTATTTCTATTACGCTTTTTGAGATTCATTTGGAAGAATCTTTGATTTTACATCTGAATCCCCTTCTATATGTATAGCATTGATTGATATTTTTTTGTTTACATGAATCTTTGATTTACCTCTTCATTATTTGTTGTTGTTAGCAAGTCATTGTAAACTTATCAAAGTTATCTTGTTCGCACTTTGAACAACATGATTTGTGTTCACTGATCATTATTTTTATGCTTTTATTTTTACTGTCTCTTGGTATTGATATGCTTGTGTTTAGGTTTCAATGTTGTTATTCTCCTTCATTTACTTATATTTTCTTGTAATCGGGATAAAGTCAACGGTTAAATGTTCTTATAGTTTTTCCGTGTTGAATGCGATGGAAACTATTGAAGCCTCTAATGTTATGCACATTCAACTGTTTCGTCACCACAAACTAATGACCTCGCTTATGCTTCTTGACCATCGAAACTAATGTTGTTGCTATGCCAAAGTTGATGGTAACAGTTAATTTGTATGGAGACCTGTAGGTGACAATGCGACAAACTAGCTACTCGAAGCTGGCAAACTTGTTCGCGTTTATTGTCCAGTCAAATATGTGGATTGGAGGCAGGTTCCAAATAACTTCAAAGAAGATGTGTGGTATAAGTTGTTGGTATGCAATCTATAGTTTTCATTCTTTTTCTTCTATCTTGGTTTTATGAATGAATGGCTTTATGAATCCTATTGATTTGCTGAATTGAAACTTGTTTTATTTCAAAGAAGAATTTGACTTCAATGTGCCAAATCATTTGCCCAAGATTATTGTTATGGGGTTAACTTCCACGAGAAGTTCGGACATATAAACATGATCTAAAGAACCGGTCCTCTCCTAGGCAAGGTCACCATGCAAGAGAAGTTAGATGCATGTCCTACTGATTTTGACTCTGATTGTTGGAAAATTTTTGTCGAGAATGAGAGCAAACCTGGTATTAAGGAAAACATGCCAAATATTCCAGAAAATCAAAAGAAGAGGAACATACACCACACATGTGGTCGAGAGTCATATGCAAATAAAATCCACAAGCTCGTAAGTACATCATATTGCACTTAGACACTAGTTTAATGTTAATTGTTTATACTTATACATATATAATGTATGTACAGGCTGAAAAGGAAGGTTTGGTAGCCGAAATTTGTACGAGGGCTTGCTTGGATGGATGTCCCATGCGGGGAAAGATGGAAAAGTAAATCCTTAAATTTGTTGAGAAATATGTGAGTATAGTCAGGTTGAATGAAGCTCGTAGTTTACCTATTGACTTCTGAATTTAATACATGTTGTTCAATGTATGTTAAAAGGAGCAAGTAAAGGCCGCTAGAGCTAGGAGGCAGGAGCTAATCGATGCAGGATTGGTATCCGCTTTAGACTTTGAGAACGATGAGATTGCTGAAGTATTTGGACCTGACAAATGTAGAGCTGGTTTGTTGGGTTATTCTCCACTTGTCTCGAAGAAGCAAGCCTTATATGCAAGTGTTGCAACCGCGGTTATGTCTGCAAACACAAACCCAACCAGTAATGCGCCAAGGACTGATCATATGGTTGAGGCTCTACTGCCAAAGCATACTGAATTAATCACTAATGTAAGCATTTACAAGTTCTGTTTTTTGTTTATCATTATATCTTAATGCTCATGAAATATCAATCAACTAGGATAGTTCATTAGTTAGTTGAGATTATATTTCAAAGGATAGATGCATGATAACTTTTGGATGGTACATATCAAACACTAGCATTTTAAATGGTATGTTTTCGTGGATACTTTGAAGATACATATAGTGCTGTACCTTTCTTTTTCCGTGGGACATCCTTTTGATATAAATGCGTGAATGTTTATACTAGATTGTAGGTAGTGGTACATATAGAACACTAGCATTTCAAATTGTATGTTTTCGTGGATGCTTTTAAGATGTTGTACCTTTTTCTTTTTTCCTTGGGACATCCTTTTGATATAAATGCTTAAAGGAATATGGATTGTAGTTATTATTATCAAGTGGCAAACCTAATTTGTGTTCTTATGTGCAAATTTATCTATTGATGCAAATTTATATTACAACTTTATTTACATTAGTCTCTTATCTGTTGTAGGTGACACAAACAATTAACTGTTTTATCTGTTGTTATAGATTGTGCTGCAAGTTATGGCAAAACCGCAACAAAACCAACATTCTGCCAGCACAAATCCAGGTACTGGTGGTGGTGTTGAAGATCCCAATGGAAATCAACTTGTGCTCCTTTACAACAGAAAAAGGGAAATTGTTGCCATAGGTCATGTTGTGTATGGCATAGATGGAGAACATTGTGAGGGACTCTTAGTGCATCCGTAGAGAGAGAAAGGTATGTCTTGAAACCATCGAGGATGGTAAATGTCTGACCTGACAGTCCTCAAGGTGATGTTATTTGGAAGAATATGTTGCAAATGAATCAGGTAATTTGCTTTGTGTCTGATGGAGTTTGTGTAGTCACCCATGAATGAAAACTTCTCGAGTAACTACTTTTGTGAAGTGGAGTCAGTTTATGGAGTCTGCCCATGAATGAAAGCTTCAATAACTACTTTTTGTGCAGTGGAAACATATCCTGCTTTGTAATTTTTTGTGATGTTTTTTGGGTTACTATTGCTCCTTGTATTATGGTTCATAATATATATATATATATATATATATATTGTATTTCCAGTGTTCTATCCTTTTCATTGTAGCTTAAAATGTAATTTTGTGGGTGAATATTGTCATCCGACAACCGGGAAACTTCCATCAGACACGGCGACTGAAACTGCCATCGATCCGGCCACACGCTAAATCGCCATCAAATCTGGCTACCGGAAATCGCCATCGATTTCGGTCACCGGAAATTTCCATCGATTCAGCCCGGAGCTTGGTCGTAGGAAAAAGTGCCATTTGTTAGGTATCATACCTAACAAAATTTCTAACAAAATAATAATGTTACCAAATTCGGAACCAAAAAACATATGTCATTTGTCTATTGGTCATTTTAATAGTAATAGAAAGAGTTAGCAATGGTTGTAACATAGTATTTGCATTACAAAGTAAATATGAAGTGTAAAATGCCAATAGTTAGATAAATATTGTAATGAACTTACACTGTTAGTCTTTTTAGTTCCTAATGGATTAAAGAGTTAGACAAAATTCTCACACATTATATTACACCATATGGGTAACCATTTATTTAAGTAAGAAAAATTAGCTTCTATTTTTTTGTAATGCTTTTTCTATAAGGAAATCCTAGATATGGTGTA